>JAOTQG010103959.1:0-13111 GCA_025631175.1 Iris virginica
CGCCCCCTTTCCCTTCCTTCCTCCTCACGGTCACGGTCGATCTCTCTTCCCCCTCTCTCACGACCAAGACAAGACAAGCGCAGAGGCTGGAAATCTGGAATCCCATCGAGTCATCGACCGTGATTCCTCCCTTCCTACCGCCGTCGCCGTCGCCGCTGTTAATCTCTCACTGATTCAGCAACACCGGTCCACCGCCGCCGCCAGGTAAGGTTTCCCCACCAACCCACCACTGCTCGATCATTACAGAGTTGCGATTTTGATTTTCTGAATTTGTGAAAATCCATCACAAAATATGATTTGTACTAAGGAGGTTTCCCGTTTCCGTTTTATCTCTGATTTGCTGCTGGCAGCCTGGCATCGATAAAGAGCTCGTTAGATGATAGCTTTATCGATGGCTAAGTCAACATGGGCATTTGTAATTTCTAATGAGGATCTGCTTTAAATTTGGCTATCTATTTAAATGGCCGAATGAGATTTGGTAGCTGGGCAGTCATAACTTTGTCGATCATTTATTGGTAAAAAATGGATGCACTACAAGTTATTTCTTCTGCAACCCAGATAGTGTCTAGCATGGTGGGAGCTGTTGGGGCATTAGAGCAAGCCTCTAGAAATCTTGAAGAAGCACCCTTTATTTGCTGCTGGCAGCCTGGCGGCACCTCTTTTCTTGTTTGTTTGTTATGGTTTTTTGAATTCATAAACTTTTGTTATCAATTAGTACACTTATGTCAATGTGTGAATGTTTTGTAATCAAAGTTTCTACTAGTATGTTCTAATCAATGTACTCATAGTTTAGTCTTTGATGGGTTAAATTTTAATTTGCTCCATTTTTTGTTTGTCGGTTGCATAAAACCGCGTAAACCGCCCGCTCAAACCGCGGGTTAGGTGGTGCGGTTTCAACACCTTATGCGGTGCGGTGCGGGCGGTTTGAAAATTTTGTAAAACCACGTTACCCGCAACCGCCAAACCCGCCCGCATTAACACCCCTACCAAAAAATACTACTTATCAAAAAAGTATCACTCTTTAGTCCTCATATGAAAAGGTGGCAACTTGTCCTCAATCTTTTCGACGCCTCTAACGATCAAACTTCACTCACTAATCCTCAAAACTGGTGAAGTTACAGGCAATTTCATTGCCGTAAAGCTAAGTACTTATTATGCCAAACAAGTGTCCGTTGAAGCCACTCGCCAACTGTTTGAAGAAACGCCTCATCCATATATATACATATGGAACTCTACTCTCTGGTTTTACTGTAAGAACAAACGTTAATATGAAGAAACTCTGCATATGTTTTCAAACATGCTATCTACCGAAAAACCTCATGATGTTACTATACCGATTGCTCTGAAGGCGTGTTTTAGGGTGCGAGAGCTGAGGTTTGTAAAATTGATTCATGGGTTTGTTGAGAAGAGTCATGATAATGGATCAAATTTGTTTGTTGGGTTTGCCTTGATCGACGTGTACTCAAAATATGGATTAAGTATCAACCTATCAGACTAGAAGCTCCTTGATCAGGCAAGACCAAGGGATTAAAACATTACACCGATAAATTTTTCTCTCTTGGTCAGAATTGCCAATGACGGTGAATTACAAAGAGAAACAATTACTCATCCAGGTTATTAGAACGAAATACTTTGACATGCCTCCTCTAACTGTTGCGGAAGCAATCGAGCACTGAAGAAATCTATGTAACGACATAGAGCAAGAGAGAAGTGCGTGAAAGATTTGAAATTTTATGAATAGGGATATTTTTGATATTAATGGATCGATAATAGAAAATTTAGGGGCGATATTTAACAACCCAGTAAATTAAAGGGCCCAACATGATTTGGGCCTTATACACGCCTTAAAATTTCCTATCTTCTCAGGAATAGATCGAGCTTTCTTTGAGTGCTAAAAAATCTTTGTCGGGTTAGATTGGGCTTATTCCTATCCTATGTCACCCAATCCCACAAGCCCAAAACTGGACACCATCAAACAAAACAAACGAGTCGGACGCCAAACAAATTCATAACCCGGATTCCACCACATATCCTAGATTCCGGCCATTCTGCCTTCCCCATGCGAAGCCATTTTTGACATCCGGATAGAGATCAAAACAAATTCGTTCCAGCTTTACCTCACTCCCTCAAATTTTCACGAAGTACAAGAGAACCAAGCTTTTAGAAGCTCCTTCGATTCCTGCTGTTACGGTATATTCATTTTCTAGCTTCTGTTTTTCCTAATTCGGCGTTCTAAAACCTGAGTTGTTCGAAATTTAATTCCAACACTTGCATATTACAATTGGAGCATGTTCATTTTGATTGTACCATGAGAATTAGTCCAATTAGGTGATGTTTAGAGGTTCAGGGTTTTGTAGTTGGAACTAATTTTGAGCGTTAGGGTTTCTTTCTGAAAAGGGGAAGCTATGAAAAGTCGGTCCCATCGGCTGCCGATAACGGACCCACCTGATGACTGGGTGGATGGGTCATGGACTGTGGATTGTGTGTGCGGGGTGAACTTTGATGATGGGGAGGAGATGGTGAATTGCGATGAGTGTGGTGTGTGGGTGCACACGCGGTGCTCCCGTTATGTCAAGAGTGAGAAATTATTCGCTTGTGATAAGTGTAAGAGTAAGAGGAATAGGAATGATAGCGAGGAGACCGAGGTTGCACAACTGTTGGTTGAACTGCCCACTAAGACTGTGAGGATGGATAAACCGTGTTCTGTGGGTGGTCAACCGCCTCGGAGGCCGTTGAAGCTTTGGACGGAGATTCCATTGGAGGAGAAGGTACATGTGCAGGGGATTCCAGGTGGTGATCCTGCCCTTTTTGGTGGGTTGTCTTCAGTTTTCAATCCCGAACTGTGGAAATGTGCAGGTTATGTTCCCAAGAAGTTTAATTTTCAATACAGAGAGTTCCCTTGTTGGGATGAGGAGGAGGAGGAGGAACATGGTAAGGAAGTGGCAGAAGAAATTGAAAATCCTGTTAATAACGGGGCTGGTGTTTTGTTCTCTCTGTCAAAGGAGAATGTACTGCCTGGCCCATTGGCAACTCTGGCCTGCACAAAGACGCAAGTTGAAGGAGGTGACAGGATGGCATCATCAAAATATACAAGGAAGCAGGAGATTGAGGATGTAAATGGTAGACGTCCAGAGAATGGTTTGAAAAAGGAAAGGAGTTTATCAAAGCCAATTGTGTTTCATTCTAGTAAGCGAAGAAAAGAGGATTCTGGGATGTTCAAGGACCATAGCGAGAAAAAGAAGGCCAGGGTTGTTGACAAAGAGAGAGATTCTAAGAAGAGAGGTGTGTATTATTCGAAATCAGGTAATCTCGTTAACTCTCTAATTGTTACTCGCCATGCTCATGTATCTAAGCCCTCGGTGCTAGCATTAACTTTTTGCCTTATACTGAAGAATTCTTTTGTACCGTTTAACTTCATGCTCTTTGCATTTAGCTCTTTTTGGTGTTATTGTTGAAAACATTATCAATTTTGTACTGCACACTTTTAACACCCATGTTTGCTCTTTTATAGTACTGGCGTCAACCAACTCGAGTGATGCAAAACCTTTAGAACTAAATGAAGGCAGGGGACATAAGGTTGTAAAGACTGATATTCAAAGTAGCAAGTCTGGAAATCCAAGGGAGGATGCTGGAGCCAATCCCTTATCAGAAGGTTGCCTTCCGGTGGACGAAGATATTAGCAACTCCCGCAAAGAACCATCTTGTAGTGGACTGGTGTTTTTATCCTCAGATGCTTCCAAACACAGTTCTTCAGTGGAAGCTAAATCTATGGAAGTTAATGATGGACCTCATGTTCCTTTGAGGATTGAGATTTCTCCTCAGGCCGAGAATGGGTTGGCATCATCACTAGAAAACAGTGATATGGAAATTATTCTTAGAAAAGATGAGGTATGTATTACTTAGCCTCAAATTGCAAATTTTGGCAGTTTATGGTTTAACATGATTGGATTGCGAGTCATCTTACTTGTGATTATAAAAACTTAATATAATTATCTCCAATGTTGCACTATTTATTTTAGGTTCAGATTTTGAATATGGTACGGAGTCTGCTGAATTTTTGTCTTTACTGAAATGTAAATAGATTATGTTTGTTTTTGTTCTGTAGCAGAAATGTCTGCCCTGCTTGGTGTGCGATTGAAATCGATGATAGTTAATGTTGGTGAAAAAAATTTGGATGTAACTGAAGGGGAAATAGAGAATATTGTCGCACAATGGTCGTCAATTGCCCCCTTTGAAAAAAAAGTAGGAAGCAAATATAGGGATAGAACTTATGAATGATACTGAACTCTGTTGAGTCTGTTGATGAAAACTCCTCAATGGGCTAGTGGGAAACAGCAGTTAAGGAAGGAATACATATTCGTTTGTTGGTACGATTCTGGTCAGATGTTCGCCTTAGCAGCTGTTCAGGTTTCCGCAGGAGTAGAGCTTCATAAGAGTAGAGGGAGTGGGATCGGTGAGAATAAAGTCTTCTTTAGTGGCTAACTTTTTCCTTTCATCCAAAACCCCGGCTAGCTGATTATCCTAATCCGAGATCCATAACTGCAGGAAGTACCAAAAGGACTTGGACTTTGGCTTAGTGAATACTCGTCCTGCGTCACTAGAAGTCTAGAAAACCTCTCAATCTAATAACTAAGTCTTTGAAATGCAGTTGTATAGAGTATTGCAGCAAGCAACTGTGTATAGTCCTTCATAGGGGTAGGATTAGGAAAGTTTGGGAAGAGTTTTAGGGTGGCGCAGGTCTAAGCCCTTCACATTTTTCCAGTTTTGAAGAATTCCTTCACAGTTTCAGTCACCTCAAGACTAATAAGGGTCCGATTTTGTTGATAAAACCATGCGCTATAGCCTTCTGGCTCAATCGCCTTGTTTGTTTGGATTAATGGAGAGTATTACTTACATTTATTTCTTCAACTGTCACCTCATGTATAAGGTGGTGAGCTTCGTTAACCTGGCAAACATCTGGAATCTGTAGTCCGCTCATGCTTCCTTACCGAAGAGTTCAGTGTAGAAACTAATATTTCCATTTCTGATATCTTCCAGCTTCCTTGTACTTCTGCCTCTTGATCTATGCCCATGGAGTCAGCTATGAAGTATGCTATATTTTTATCCCCTTCTTTAAGCCTCTTGACTTCTGTCTAGAGAAACTTCTTCTGCCATACTCAGCTCCATAAACAGTGTACCATCTCCTTTTCCTCTCCTCTCAGTAATATGCTTAGGATCCTCCATAAGCTCTTTCAAGAACTCCAGCAAAGTTTTTCTTGCCTGCTGCACTCTTAACAGTTATATTGTAACAGTGGTCCTTATTCAGCTTTCTGAAGGCCCCTTTTCATCCCCTTAAGGTTCTTCTAAACTCTATACATAGCAATCCATATTATCCTTGCCAGCAGATTCTATAAGTTCCCTTTTATCTGCAGCATTCCTTGCTTTCATTGTCTGTATTTGTTTCCCTTTCCTACCAGTAGCTGTTTAGGACTGTTATCCATTGTAGTAAAACTTTGACACCAGCCTGCTCATTATCACCCACATCCTTCTTCCTCAGAGTTTACTTGGATGGTGTGGATATTGGTAATAGCAGTCTCAGTTCTGCTGACAAGGGTTTTTAGGTACCTCTGTCTCCTCTTTCCTCATGTGCTGCTTGGTCTTGACCTTCTTCCCTCTGGTTGGCCATAGTATCAGCTACTCCATCATTAACATGATGTCCTCTGGGTTAGTTCCAGCCATGTTTGTTGGGAGTCACTTTGTTCTAGCCATGTTGGGAGTCACTTTGTTCTAGCCATGTTGGGAGGGAGTCACTTTGTTTAGGAATATGGGCCTCTCCAGTCTCAAACCCAGCATCTGAAGCTCTAGGTTGCTTATAACTATTATTCGTGTGACCAAGCATATGCAGATTACTGTATCTGAATGGTGTCCACTCATAAAACCACCTTTATTAGTGTGACTATTTTAAGTTCTTTCTCTGCAGTTCTCTCTTTAGGGTATTTCTTAGTCGGTTTAAATTCACTCGTTAGTTCTCCAACTCATTTTATAAAATTGATGGTTGGAAAGAGATCTTGGGTTGTTATATAGGAGATAGGTTTTGAGTCGTCATTGTACTTCCAACATCCATTCATGATCCGTATAACATGTGATTTGGCTTTTCGCCTGATTTGTCATAGAAGCTTTTAAGTGAGATGTGTGTGTTGAGTGAAAGAGATAGAGAAAGAGAGGGGGAGAGAGAGAGTCTTAACCAATCGGTTTTCGGTCATTGCCGTGGGTACTGACCAATTTGGATTTGAGCCTTGTAGGATCGCAAGAGCGGTAAAGCTCTATCTACCAAGTTTTTATTCAGTTGTGTTTGCAAGGCTCCAACTTCAGACCTCTAGTTTAGCTAGAACGTCCTATTACCATCTTAGTGGTATATATGTACCTACATGTATACGTGTGTATGTGTATGTGTATATACATATAGATATATATATAAATATACATATTTATGTATGTGTATGTGAACAAAATTCAGTTCTTGGCAATATTGTTTTTGTCATAGTAATTTTGATGTGGAACAGTACATGATTTTGTCGTTTGGTTATTTCTTGATCCTTGAATTGTACGACTGTGGTGGGAAGGAGACAAAACATTACAATTGTTTTGCTCACAGAGAGTGGCAAGTTCCTGATATATTCCGTTGAAGTGGACTTGGCGCTAATGGTCACCCTCTAAAACCGCTCACCATGACTCCATGGTCATTACTGTCATTTGATCTTCTTGGAATATTGTACTTGTTAGTATACCTTGAAAAGAAGATACCCTTGACCAAAACTTATGTGGTCATGAGACTATTTACGGGAAAAAAGGAAAGAAAAAAAGAAGGCCCCCTCTCAATACCCCCACACATGTGGCTATAGCATACAATGTGTCTGTGTGTAATGGCAACAATGAATCTCATAAGCATCTTTTCCTCCACTACCCTATGCCTTAAAGTTTATGGTGTGAACCAAATGAGAGCTGGGTGTGCCATTGGTTGAAGATTTTCGTTGTACAAGTTTCACAGGTTTTGGTAGGGAAAAGGATGCTACTTGCGTATAGAAATGTGCTGCTCTTGGTAAATTGTGGAGCATCTGAATAGAAAGGAACACGAAGATTTTCCGACGCCAGGTTGCTTTTTCGGTTCTCAAGGAGAAAATACAGTATCTCGCATCTAAATGGGCCTCATCTGTGTAGAGATTGGGCAGCAGCAATTCACTAGGATTGTTTAGTTGTTTTATATATTATTTGGTGTTTCTTTTCCTTTTCGCCTTTTTCCCCCATTTTAGGGGAACAGCTTGTCCTCCTTTTTTTTTTTTTAACATACTTTACCTTCTAGTAAATTCTTCTTTTATTTTATTTTCTTAAAAGTGTGGCCCCTGCCTTTGAGAACCTTGGTACAATTGACAGGGTACTTGTCTAAATATTGGACTTGGAGTTTGGTACATCATAAATTTAGGGGATATGGACTCGGCCTAAAAAGGATTCTCAGAAGTAGGGGAAGGTACTTGTCTAGAAGTCGGAGACTCTGGTTCAGGACATTTGGATATATGGGCACAGACTAACAAGGATCCCAATTTAGGTTGCAGGTCCTTTGAGATGGATTATGACTTTATATCCATTTCATACATTCAACAATACATTACGGATATTTGGAATCTGTTCAGAATAGTTGAGGGTTAGCTAATTGATTATTTCAAAAAAAATTTAAAAACTTGACTTATGAACTGGAGTGTCCTTTTACAACTTGAAGGGCCTAACAAACCCCACACCTCAGTGTAGATCATGTCTGACAAAGGTGACACTGGTATGGCGAGGGAAAGAAGTGTCCTTGTTATACAGGCCCGTACAGAACACTATCACTGTTCCCCAAATATACGAGATCACAAAGAAGCACAACCACAGAGCACCGGACTTGGGATCTGTTGGGTCTTGTATTGGTAACTAAGAATAAGAGTCCATTGCGCCATTGCGGGCCTGGGTGCACAGGTGACCTTTTTGGGCCGGCAAAGAGAGCTGAAGGGGTTCATAAGACACGTCATGGTGATAATTGTGTGATCTGACATGTTTTGTGGAAAGGGTCTCAAATGCTGGCAATTTTCTCACCTTTGCCTTGGTCTTTTCCGTATTATACTAGTAACATGTAGCATCCGTCCATCAACAAACCCTCGGAAGGCACATGTCCTAGGAGTTTAAGTTAGAATATTTGCACCCCACCTACCTCCTAAGATGAAATTCTGGAAACATTTTGGGCCCTTCTATAACATGTGCTTAAGTAACCTTTAGACTAATATTTTACCACCTCAGACCCACATGAAGAGAGACATCAACTATACACAGAATTTAGAAGGGTTGAAAACATGCTAATTTTTTTTTAATGCACATTATTATGAGGCCCCTGTTATTTCTTTGCAAAAAAAGGGAAGCTAGCTTTTACTGTTAAATGGCATGGGCTCAAAAAGAGAAATGTCCCTCTTCAATTGCAACAGCCCAAAAAGGAAAGTGTCACTCTTCAAGTGGGACTGTACTACTCGGAGAATCAATGTGTCATTTGGAGTTGTACAACTGCAATCATCATATTTATATGAAACAACAGGTGCTCATATTAAGTGCATCCTTATTTCCTAGTTTCTCCTTTATTTGGGAAGAGCACTCAAATTCTCAAGTGGGATCGACATGCTGTGATTGCGTACGGCAATTGGACAGGATGGGATCATGGGATTGGGTTTGCCTTTCCCGTTCTACTCCGGTGCAATCATATATTTTTCAATTCCAATCCTGTCTTGGTGCCACAATGAGATGTTAATGTCAGTTCAGTTTCCACCTCTTCATGAGTTTTTCATTCTTATTCCCACCCCACTTACACCACCTACATTTCATTACGCAAGTATCCACTGTATCCTTATAGTGGAGTGTGAAATATATTGCTTTTTTGAAGTTGTTATCCTTAGAAATATTCATTGTACTTCTCCTCTCAAGAAAGTTTCTTTTAAAAGAGCTGGTTTGAAATGTAGCATCTACTTAATATCATTTCTGCCTAGTTGAAGTTGCCCACTCTTTTCCCTTGAATGCTTTTATATATGACTTTTTGGTCAACTCTTTTAGGTGGTTGTTGGTGATGCTGCTGATAATGTGAATGTTAATGGTAGTGGTCCAGCTACAAGTGAAGGGACCAAGCCCCTTGTTGAAGATCTGGCAGCTGCTGCTCCTGCAGGTAGAGATAGTCAGCGCTCTCAAGATTCAAATGGTGACATGTCATCCAGCTCATCGCAACAGCCTACTTTCGATGTGAAATCAGAATTAGAGCTGAATAAATCTCGAGATACATTTAAAGCAATTTCCTCACCTTCTACTGATGCAAAGTTGTATAGCTTGAAGCCCTCAGTTCAAAAATCGGAGCATATTGCTGATCCACGATCTGAGAGTATTAAAATGAACAATGCTGCCATAGCTGGCTCACAGTTTAGAGACCAGAATACACAAGATGCTAACAAGAGCATTGAAGTTGGTTCTCAAGCAAATGAAGTTGAGGAATCACCCGATGAACCTTGTGAGTCTAAGCCTTTGGCAGGAACTGAAAGTTTGGTGAGGAAAAGTTCTTCCGAACTTAAACGTGATCCAAGACCTGTTGAAAGGCCATCCAAATCAAGCAGCACAGCTGTTAATGCTGGTCAGCGTAAAATGGTGGTATCTGTTGGCAAGTCTTCTTCAAGCTCATCAACCATCAAATTTTCGAAACCTTCTGTTTCTGTTAAAAGTGCATCTGTAAGCAATGAAAATCACATTTCAAATGCCAAACAAAAGGGAACATCAGACAACAATCTTAATAGTAAGAAAGATAATTCTTCTAGCACTGTAGTTCGAGATGTTGCCAAACAAAAGGGAACTTCTGACAACAATCTTAGTATTAAGAAAGAAAATCCTTCAAGTGATGTAGTTCGGGATGGCGATGGTCTTGAAAGGGCAAAAAAGATAGTGAAAGAGGTTCAGAAAGCATCGTCTACTTCTGTACATAAAACATCACATTCAAGCAAGCTCACTCATGCTCCTATTCCAAAGAGAACATTGTCCGATTCGAAGGATCTTGTGGTTCAGTCATCTTCTAAAACATCTCCACTGCAGAATGCTACAGGTGCTTCAGACTCTGGGGAACCAGGTCCCTTGCATACGGATAACTCTCTAAATGTTCAGAACAGAACCTCAACCTCAGGTTTACAGATGAAAGGTGAAAAGTTGAACCAGTCAATTGGCCAGCCAATATCTAAGGTGAACCATGCGCAGCCTGTGCATCCTCATGTAACTACCAATTCACCTGCAACGCTAAGCGATGAAGAGGTGTGAGCAACATCTGTTTGTCAAACTTCTGGTTTTTCTTTTTCTACCCCCTCCCCCTCCTTAATGTGTACTTTTACCTGATTATTTCTCCTGTACAGCTTGCTTTGCTTCTGCATCAAGAACTCAACAGTTCCCCCAGAGTTCCTCGTGTGCCACGCATGCGCCATGCAGGTAGCTTACCTCAGCTAGCTTCTCCTACAGCTACAAGTATGCTGATGAAGAGGACATGTAGTTCTGGAGGAAAAGATCATGGCTTGGTATGCAGTAATTTTATGCATTAGTAGCCGATACATGCTTTTTGCTGTTGCATAAATAACTGGTCTCTATTTTGATAATTCCAATAGGTTTCTAGAAGAAAAAACAAGGATATTGGGAAAGATGGGTCACTTATATCCCTTGTGCTTGATGATGACACTAAGAAAGTGGACAGAGTGCCTTTGCCAACCCAGAGGGGACATGATTCAACAGATAATAGCACAGCAAAGGGGTTTCAACAAGTCGACAAGAGTAATCCACCTGCCTCAACATCTGCAAGCAGTGGTCCATCTTCTTCTGCTGAAGCTAATGAACAGAATATCTCATCCACTCGAAACTCACCTCATAATGCCTCTGATGATACTGGCACAGTTGGGCGCCCCACCCGTCGCACTTTACCAGGTTTCTTATCCTAAACATTAATTTTGTACCATATGATTCAGTATGTTTTTCCTAACGTATGATCTTTTTTCTGGGTCATGTGACTACCAATTATATCACAGGATTAATTTCTGACATTATGAGCAAAGGCAAGCGAATGACATATGAAGAACTCTGCAATGCAGTTTTGCCGGTATAATTGATTCTAGTGGAGATTATGCTTCTTGTTTCTTAATTTCTTTAGTTTACCTTAGTGAGTGATGAAGCCTGTCACTTATCTCCTCATTTCATGTTTTTACCCTGTAGCACTGGCCTAACTTGAGGAAGCAGAATGGAGAGCGGTATGCATATTCAAGTCATTCACAGGCTGTTCTTGATTGCCTGAGGAACCGAAGTGAATGGGCTCGACTGGTAGATCGTGGTCCTAAGGTATGCCCCTGCCCCCTGCAATAACGAGTCAGTGTTTTGCTTAGTCGTCAGTGTTGTATTATTACTGCTGCTGGTCAAGGAAATTTCCAACTAACACATGTAGGAATTGGTTTTAGATTTAATTGTGCTTGCAACTGAGGCATTTTTAATAACCTTGTAGCAGACTAGTGCAAGTAGGAAGCGACGCAAGCTTGATGCTGATCCCCAAAACTGTGAATCAGAAGATAATGAGTATAGCAAGGAAAAAGATACCAAAGAATGTAAGAGTTTTGAGTCCCACAGGGATGAGTTCCCGAAGGGCAAGCGGAAAGCACGAAAGCGCAGGCGTTTGGCTTTGCAAGGAAGAGGCATGAAGGATGTTAGGAGGCGGCGTAAGGCCGACGTTATCAGTGATGATGAGGATGATAACTCATCGTCTAATTCTAGTGAAGAAAGTATGTTCAGCGACGATGAGATACAAGAAGATGGAACCTGCCCAGGTGTAAGTGAGGCTTCTTCTAGCTCTGATGAGACAGGGGCCGTGTCGTAACCCGTGTTGATTGATAGAAGTAGTTTTTTTGTTGGTCTATGTTCTTGCACTTTATGAAGATCTCCATCAGTGGTCTAGTGTCAGCAAGTCAGCTTCGCACATAATACTGTTTAGCATTTTGCAATTCAGTTTATGTCACTATGTCAGGTCAGTGAACCCAACTGCTCATCATCTTTTTGACTCTAGAATTTTTATCTAGATTGTTTTGGATTAGCTTTAGTGTTTAGTGGCTAGTATGTAGTGGATGGCTGTTCCATGTTTTGTAATATTTGTGTGCATATGGATAGCATGTTCTGAAATGATATGTGGAAGGTCATGTTTGTTTTGGAACGCTGAAGTTAAATGACTAAATCATTAGTAGGGCATCATTTAATTATCTTGCAAGGATATTCAAATGAAAAGGAAGGTCGCTCTTGCAAGGAGTATATTCCAGTGAAAGATGTTTCTCAAAGCATACCAAGTTTATTGGTGGATATGCGAAGCTGAGAAAGAACATAAGTCTTCCTATATGCATGTTCACTAATAATTTTGTGCTGTGGTTCTTCTACTGCTGCCTACTCCTAGGCTGATGTTAGTGAGAAAACCAGCATAAAGGTGGATCTGGGTTGAATTTTTTTTTTATTCGTTCGGTCAGCTGTGCTCTGCATTTAACTCGGTGCTGGTGTTGTTGCCAACACTATATCTCTTGCATGGTTCTCAGGGCCAAATGTGAGAGGAACAACATTAAGTTAAAGTGCAACTGTGTGACTGAACTGTCCATCCCCCTCTCCCAAAAGGAAAAAAGACTAACCAAAAAAAAAAGGAAGAAGAAGTTAACTGCATGTTCTGTTGGACTTCATCCCACTGAAGTAAACTTTTGTTGCTGCAAGAGAAGTGTAGGGTCACCAGTTAAAGATGGGTTTTGCTGCTCTTACCACATGAATAGCTATTGTAGAGCAATTTCACTTCCATTTTGCTTTAGATGTAAGTTCTGAGTCTTGCATATAAATGTGAGGTTAAAACTACAAGTGGAAGCTGTACGACACTTTCAGCTTAAGACATTTTTCCTGCATGGGGTTGTATAATAGTGAAGACACTGGGTCCCTTAGATGATTCGAGGCGCAGGTTATGGATATGATTATGTCATGGCTATACTCTCATTGACTGTGTTATGGAACTGCACACACACTCCCCCCCCCCCCC
>JAOTQG010103992.1:0-13107 GCA_025631175.1 Iris virginica
TCGGTGGAGGATGTTAGCAACTCCAGTGGTGGTGAAGTTGGGGATGAAGTTGAAAGGGGAGAAGGGTATGATGATGAGAAAGGGTCAGTGAGGAAGATTGTTGGGTTTACTTCTTGGAGAAGAGAGAGAAGGGGCTGTGGTAGAAAAAGAGAGATGGGGGATGAGAAGTTTCCGAGAGAGAGATGCGGCAGATAAATGGTCTTCTTGTCAGGAAGGAAGACTAATTAATGAGAAGGGCAAAATTGACATTTTATAACAAAAACCCATCTACTCCATCTACTCCCTCTCATATTTTCTACAGTGCCGTCTACTCCGATCTGTCATGAAAGTTGATTTCTGATCTGACCCTAAATTGTTTGTTAGCCCGGTAAGTAACGGGACGAACACCTACAGCTTTCCCGTCCATATGCGTTTAAGCTTTGCATTGAGTTTCTTCTCGAGGCCGCATACATTTTCTAGAAAGTTTATATTGAGAAGAAAAAGATTCTGCTGTTATAATTGCACGTGTTTAATTAAATTAATCCAACGCCTTATTAATCAGACAATTTAGTCAAAGACACTTTAATTTTTTTCTAGCGCGTTATAAAAATCAACGATAGAGACAATTTAATCAAATAAGTTTTAATAACTCCTCTAGCAACAGAGCATTGGATTTTTTCTCTTTGCACCCTCATGCTGTTTTTCTTACACATTTATCCCCTATAATTTATTGGTCTAACATCACCCCCCCCCTAATTGGTAACATTAAACAGACCCTTTTTGCCCCCTAAGCATATTTTAGTTGACAAAAATTTGGGTGATGTAGTGTCTACCATGTTGCAACCTGCAGAGTTAGAGCTCGAACTTGGAGGAAATCTTTGAGATTTGCACCCCTTGTAGGTAAGATCGGTCGAAAAGCCCAAGTCTCTGATCATCTGAGGCACATCCCGCAATTTGTCTCCTTTACCCTTCCCGAAGACACGAAGAAGTTCAACATTTTATCTTTTTTTAAATAAATCCTTCTTCAAAATGGATAGAGTAACCTACAACAAACCCTAACACAATAGAAAGTGGCATAACAATTCGTTCAATCATTGCCATGTGTAAGAGGGATATCCAATTGCGCTTTATTAATTTTGCAACACCTGTTTGTATGGAGAGTTTTTGAATTTGAAAATATTAAGATTTCACAAGCCATAATTTTTAAAATTATTTATAATCTAAATTAATTTTGAAAATATTCGTATATCCAAAATGTTATATACTATGATAAATATATTAGGAAACTCACAAAACCTATAAAAATGACCATAAATGCAATGCAAACCCTAAAAATACAAGACGTACTCCAAAATTATAAAAAATTATACAAAAAAGAAAAGTATCAAAAAAAACATACAAAATCATAAAAAGAGTCTATCATCATCCAAACGAGTCCAATATTTTTATAGTTGGATCGAAAAACCTAACACCTCATAAATGGCAAATTTTAAATACTTTTTCCATTTTACCCCCATTATACTATCTTGTAATGATCAGATGATAACTTGATAGATCAAACTCAACTAAAAGCATGAAAACATGTATTTTCATTGTAGAGGGACTCGACTAGAAAAAAAAGCCATTAATATAATAAGAACTTAAGGTAAAAGTTGACCCCTACGAGTAATTAATTACTCCCTCTCTTTGACAATAAATCATTTTTAGTCTAGTACTGTAGTACACCACTACACCTACCAAGAGATAATTTATATTAATAAATTAATTTTTAAATTTAGAAAATACAAGTGTAATTAATAATTTTGATTAGTTGGAAAAATAACAAAAAAAAATTAGAAAAATAGAGAATAAAAAGTTTTTTAAAATCCTAAAATAATAAAATATTTGAAACAATTTATTTTTCCCAAAATAATAACTATTGGAAAACAGAAGGAATAAAAAACAAAAAACCTTTACAAAAATAAAAATCACAGCCGCCGCCGGCGGCGGACATGGAACTCGACTTATTAGTGGTGGGCGCCAAAACAAATCATATACTAGTAGTAGTATAAATTTCTATATTATGGGTATTCTCCTGTTGTCTCAAATGAGTCTGGGCCTAAATTAAACCACTAGTGAACTGAAGTTCCTCTGCCTGAACACATTTTCCTTCACTTTTGAGTAGCAAGTAGTAGAAGATAACCCCCATTATTTTCAGAGTAAAAAATTCAGGTTAGTTAGTTGTTGCCGGAGATGGCGACTACTATACCATCGACGATGAAGGCGTGGGTGTACGCCGAACACGGTCACACCAAGGATGTCTTCAAGCTTGATTCAAGCTTTCCTGTTCCGGAGATTACGGATGATCAAGTTCTCGTCAAGGTTGTCGCCGCCTCCCTCAATCCAATCGATTATAAGCAAGCACTTGGCCTTTTCAGATCCTCCAATTCTCCTTTCCCTGTATATCCCTCTCTCTCTCTCTCTCTCTCTCTCTCTCATTCGTTTATTGTATATCTATTTTTTTGTTTATTTTATCAATTTTTTAATCTTATTATCAAATGCATTACAATTTTTGGTTGTTTCCCGATCTGGCTAGCATCTCAATAATTTTCTGGAAGTTGTTTCATTCTACTTTCTAATCACGAGATTTTCGTTGAAAATATTGTCTTTGTTAGAGAAAACGATACGCGGATTGAATGAACTATATCTGTACTTACAATTCTACCTCTACTTGTGGACTGATGTTGCGGTTCTTTCTCAGAAACTTTTATGAGTTGCAAGAATCGGAAATGAATTTATATATAGAAGTAAAATACGAAAACTGTAATGAGTTTTGTGACACAAAACTGAAGATTTATTTCTATAATTTACTCTAATCCTGAGAAAGAAACTTTTGCCGGCTAAGACAATATTATGAAGTGCTGAAATGCAAAATAGTAACAGCTGTCTTTCATATTCTCGTTCATTTCATTTTATTTTTTTGACAAAAGAATTCCCTCCACCCGAATTTTCTTTTATCAACAAGAAACTAGTCTCTTCTAGTTGTAAGTTTGTAACCATCAATAGCACTTCATTTTACCTCATTTGGTTCATCAGCCACCTAATTTATGTTAGAAAAGCATTTCTGATTCTTGGTTAATATTCCACAACTGTATGGTTGTATAACTGCTCTGTGCCTCATTACAGAATCAACCTTTTTTGTATTGTCAACTTTTAGCCAATTGACACTTTGAGGTTTGGTTTTGAAAATAAAAATAGAAAAAAGAAACAGAAAACAGAGACTTGTGGTTGCTGCATTGCGTATGTTGGCAGTAAAGAGAAACTACATTGGATATTTGAAAGAGAATTCTTTAAAGGTGTTGGGCTCGACAAGGACTACTTTCAAAAGAGATCTGTTTTGTCTTTTTCTCTTTAAAATTTGCAATTTACTCTGGTCTTTATATTTGTTTCTGGATTTGTTTATACTGCAGATGGTTCCAGGCTATGATGTTGCTGGTGTTGTGGTTAAGGTAGGAAGCCAAGTGAAGCATCTTAAGGAAGGAGATGAAGTGTATGGAGATATGCATGAGATAGCTTTTTCTCCTCATCAAGTTGGCTCACTGGCCGAGTACACTGCTGTTGAGGAGAAGCTGTTGGCTCTGAAACCTAAGAATCTGACCTTTGCTGAAGCAGCTAGCCTTCCACTTGCCATTGAAACTGCTTACGAAGGCCTTGAGCGAGCTGGGTTTTCTGCAAACAAATCAATCCTTGTTCTGGGAGGCGCTGGTGGCGTTGGAAGCCTTGTCATCCAGGTATAGTTGTTTCCCACTTTCCACTGCATTTAAAAGTAAAGCATCGACTTAATGGCCATGATCCGCTAGTTGTTAAATATTAGATGTTCCAGATTTTTTCCTTGTTCATGGCTCATGCCTGTAATTTGCAATGTCATCTTGGTGATTGATGTCAGATGAACAAAATATATACACTTAGCACAACGAAAGAGCTAATAGTTTATCAAGGTCAATGTAATTTTGGAAGCTGGTCATCAAAAGAAGGTGCGATTTTTTGCTGGATCATCAAGTTGATTCTCCGATGGCTCTTCCAAGAGCATAATTTCTCAACCAAATAAATCTATATACATACATTCCAGTTTCATGGATTATTCTGCTCCACATTTCAAACTGTACTCTTAAGGAATTATAGTGTGTTGGGAAGAAATGAAATCTGTCAAATAAGCAACCATAGTTCCCTAAACCCCAGAATATTTTTAACTTTTCCCTCTTACATGGTAATATCCAATGCTTTGCCAGTCACAGCATAGCATCAGGCTCATAACGAGCATTTCACCCAATAAGGTTGCAGAAACTGTCCATCAAGCAGACTTTTTACACATCACCAATCCAAACTGTACGAGTAGAATTAGTTTATTTGGCCTCCATTTGTTCTTCTCATATCTGTCACATTGTCATCCATAGCTAAAAGACAGCATTGGCATGCTTGACAGGAATGCACATAACTTTTAAGGAAGTGCATTATTGTGGATTCAGTTGTCGGACCTCCATTTTATTTCACAATGATGATTGGCTTGTTTGAGAGTTTGGAACTGCAATAGGTATAAACGCAACTGTGATAAAATCATGTTGATTGGATTAATTTTGTTGCTGACGCTAGGTTTACTTGAAGCAGCTCAATAGTCTATCTTCAAGCTGCATTGCATAAAGTTAGTACACGTCCGTCTCCATATGAGGATTTTTTTTTCAGTTTTTATTGAAATTTAGGAAGTTACTTTTAAAGTAAATGTGCTAGAATATATACATGAATGGATGTATCCATAATCTTTGCAACTGCACCTTGGGACATGATAACTGCAAATTAATAAATTTATTGCAAAGAAAAACACATTCATTGTTATGGCAATTTTGTTTTATTCACAAAGGGGCACTAGTTTTGGGCCGAAGGGAGAAATACATTTTCAGTTATGTCAAACTGCTGATTTTAATCATTTCCTGTAATTTCTCTTTTTCTAGCTATAAAGGCACCTTTAAGAATTTATTGTTGTTGAAACTATGAGTTAAATTCATATATTTATTCTCTTTTGCTTGAGGCAGTTAGCAAAATATGTCTTTGGAGCATCTAGAATAGCGGCCACTTCCAGCACCGGAAAATTGGAATTGTTAAAGAGCTTAGGTGCTGACTTGGCAATCGATTACACAAAGGAACACTTTGAAGATTTGCCAGAGAAATTTGATGTGGTATTTGACAACGTTGGTAAGATTCTGAACCTTCTCTGTTTGCAGAAGTCAATATACTCTTAGTACAGTCTCAACAAGTGAGATAGTAGCTAGTCCCACCACTTTGTTGAAGTGAAAACCGTAGAAGAACTAAAGAGAGAAAGGCCTGATCTCCTATAAGTAAAGCCTCTAGGATTTATAAAGTTCAAAGACTAAATATCAACAAAAGCAAAACCAATTTTGTGTCAACACAAAACACTTTTCTGTATGATGGAGCTTTGACAACAGTGAACATGCTTGGAAGTTGATTGAGGGTGACAATGTACTATGCAATCCAATCCAAATCGCTGACTTATCTAAGCTCTTTGATTAAACATAGAAACCAAGTGGGTGAAAAATGGGTTTAGGTAATTATAGCCATAATGTCTGGAACTATTAGTCTATTACTCCCTTCGTTCCAGAATAGATAATCTTTTAGAAAAAAAAAATTGTCCCAAAATAGGTGTCCTTTTAGGATTTCTAGGCTTTTTAAACCAATATTTTCCTAATTTACCCTCCTATTCTCCCAACTACACATGATTATTAATTACATTTATCTCTTTTATCATCAATAAAGTGACATTATTTAATGAGGGTGAATTTTTCAATATATATAACAAGAAAAGCCTTATACTTGGAGCCTTTTCTAGGGTTTCAGGGTTTGCTATGACTAGATATGTCGTTTTCTTACACTTGGTTTCTAACAAGAAAAGGGAGGAGGTAATGCTAAAATTAAAATTTAGTTAAAATTCAAAATATAGTATTCATAAATAATGAAGTTAAAAGATACAAGGAACATTGCCATGGTTATGAAGATAGTACTCATAAATAATGAAGTTAAAAGATACAAGGAACATTGCCATGGTTATGAAGATAGTTTACAATAAGGAGATAAAGATACAAATGGAGCTCCAGAGGGACCAAAGGTACCCGCACCCCCGCTAAAAGAAACATAACCCCCACACCCCCCGCTCCACCCCAACTCACTGCCACTCCATGTACTGATTACTAATCCTTTGAAATATGCGTAAACAGGGGAGTGTGATAAGGCGCTGAAGGCTGTGAAAGAAGGAGGAAGCGTGGCTGCAATAATTGGCAATGTTAAGCCTCCTGCTTTCATATTCATACTCACTGCAACTAATTCCACCTTGGAGAAATTACAACCTTTCTTGGAGGATGGGAAGGTGAAGCCCGTGATTGACCCAAAAGGCCCATTTCCATTTGATCAAACTGTAGAAGCATTTTCCTATCTCGAAACGGGCAGAGCTACTGGAAAAGTTGTCATTTATCCAATCCCATGAGAAGTCCATAAATCATACACTAATAAGCCTGTCTGTGATGAAATTATGTGTTTGATGATTGTAAAATAAGAGTGACTATCGGTGAACTGCTAATGAGCACAATTTAACACTTATTTTGGGTTGAATGGAGTATTATTGAGCATCATTCTTCTAACATAAGAGCAAGTTAATGAAACGAACCTCTGATAATCTCATAATAGCATCAATCTTTACCCCTATGATTGGACCGTGCCTTAAAGGAGTCAAACTAGTCAATGCTAGTCTTTTTTCTACAGAAAGAGAATCTTGCTCCACCCAGCACACCCACCCCCAGAGAGAGAGAGAGAGAGAGAGAGAAAGAAAGAGAGAGAGAGAGAAACGTCCTTATATCTCTCTGGTAAAAGTGATAAAATCTGTGGCAGACTCAGAGGTGCATTTTGAGATTAGCTAACAAGAGATCTTGGTACATGTCCTAAAACCTGAATGAAATTAAGATTACTTCAGAAAAGGAAAAAGAAGAAGAGCGTGGAGCTAAAAGTTTTGGAGTTTGGTTTTGACAACTAGCTAGAACATATATTCAGTTTGCTTGAATTTCAATTTATAATAAGTCGATAGCTCCAATTATGCCTTCTTGGAAAAACCAAAGTGGTGTTTAAGCTTAAACTTACTTTTATATTTTTCTCAGAACGATATCATAACTACTTTACGAAATAAAAATCTCAAACTTATACAAAGCTATTACCGTTTGATTGCCCTTTACACAAACCAGTGCAAGATATGGACCAAAGATATTATTTCTTTTAAGTGTTAATAAGATAACAAGTTCTCAATTCAAGGTCTAATCTTAAACAATTGAGGCGATGAATTTGAAGACAATTAGAGAAATGTAAAACTAAAATTTTAAATGAAAGGGAAAAAAACAGCAGTCCCAAGTTAGAACTAAAACCGCATATACCCCAAACAGTTGCAAATAATTAGTCGCTAGTTGCTTCAGATAAGGTACGAAAATGGACATGACATTTGCAACTTGAAAATTCTTAATAGAAAAATCCGATCAGCATGCGTACCGAGTTGCATTTATTGATAGTGAACTTACATATAGGATCCTTTTGAATGAGGAACAATAATAGTTGCTAGTAATATGAGTGCTTGATAGATGAATTTTTGTCTTTTATATACTATAGCTCAATAAAGTAATCGATTGGAAATGACTTAAAGTTTCTATGTTCTAGTTATTCTTCAATAATCATGCTCCGAGTAAATTGGTTTAGTCGTAAGCTAGCTCTGTTGCGATAACATGTTCCTTTCCCAAATTTCAAGCGCTTTCTTTGGTGTCTAGGCACCAGCAATAATAATCAGACCTTGAGTTTGCCAAAATCTCATCAGGACTCATCCTCTCAAGCTCACTTTGCCTCCATGATGCAAAGTTGTTTCTATTTTGAGGGTCTGTAGCAAGCGGATAGTCTTCCACTCCATGAGCTTGAGATCTCATTCTTATGTAAAGCCTCATTGTAGCAACACAATCCTCGTAAGGATCTTGTATTCCAGTTTGTATGTCATAACTATGAGAAAGATAGAAAAAAACGAGCTTCAGAATCAATCTCAGAGTCTTATCGAAAACATTCGTCTGTCGTCGTCTATGTTCGTGCAGGTGTGCATTAATGGAAAATAATTACCCGAGGTATGCTCTTGTTAGGTACTTGAGCGAGTTGCTGAGCTTACTCGTCTTCATCAATGGGGGATATTTTGCAGTATCCCTGCAGGAAATTCAGTGTCAATAAAATACAAATACATAACATTGAACACAGTAGAATACTACCAAATTTCGGTCGGCATATTATTTATTCATTTTTTTATGAGGACTGGTGAACATCTGCAAGCTATATCTCTTGTGTAAGAGCTTGCCTAATCATTATGCCTGGGTATTCCACTTCTAGACATTTAAGATCATGATCCAAACCATGACCTATGAGGATCTTTGCTTTTCCACCTCTAGGACGGATTTTCCACATTGGTTCCCCGTTGCATAGGAACTCTTGGATCTTCCTTTGCACTTGCCTCAGTGGCATTGCGTCCCTTAAATGATCTGGTCGAATCCCAGTTGTCTCATACCTGCAAATTTTGAGGATTATTGTTAATAGGGAAATTTCTTCAAGTGGAATTACTCGAATATGCTCTATTTTGACTCATCAAGAGTACCTGTAGTTCATGACAGAAAGGTGCGGCTTAATATAGGATTGGAATAGTATGTTTTCATATTCATCAATGATGCAGACCCTAGCACAAAGATCTAAGGTGCCATCACTGCCACCCCCAACCATTTTGCAAGCAAGTGCAACTGCCCTTGTTCTTCCCTGATCAATTCTCGGGTTGTCTTGAATTCCCATGTTAGCCATGCGGTAAAGTAGACCCTTGAAAAGAAATATTGTGCTAACATAAGTTTAGAACTATATCTTCTCTATTGGAGGATCTTAGTGTCTTATTGCTATAGTAGGTGTTTAAGTTTGATAAATTATTACCGCATTTCCGCGTGACAGTTGGCATGCATCCCGGTGGTGCCTAAGAGCACTACGGCTACTGAGGATGGTTAAGCAAATATCGCATCCGCGGTCTTTAAACACCCTTTCACATTCTGCTTTTGGCAATGGCCCTGCAGAATTTTGAAGGTATATGAATTATAAAACTTATCTCGGGAGTGTTACATTATCAAAAGTTGTTGATATCGGATATAGTACCTATAAGATGCTCCCTGAGAGATTCAAATGATCGACAATGTTTCCTACAGATCCCACACATGGGTTCATGAACTGAGTGGTACGAGGTCCTCATGTGTTCAACTAGGTGTTCCTTCCTGTTGAACTGCCTATAGCAAGCTGCACACTTGTTCCTGGTCATAAGAAATACTAGTTAAGGTTCAAGATGATTGATATGTGCATGTATGCACAGAAACATGTGAGTCGATATTTCAACTTAGTCAGTAAAGTTTAACGATGTGAAAACTGCACAACCTCACTGTTTTATGTTGTTTAAGAATGTCATTGTTATCACCTTGGAAATGAATGATTTTGTTGATTAGACATTTTCCCTAGTATAAGTGGTTGGAGAAAGAGGGGGGGAGAAAATTTACCTAAGAGACTCTGCAGTGTCCATTCTGCTGCTATGATGGTACTGAATAAGACTTTGCTAAAGATATGATGGTACTGAATTAAGACTTTGCTAAAGAGAAGAAACTTAGAGAGGAGTTGAGGAAGAAGATGAGGATGTCTGAGGTATTTATAGTCACAGGATAGCAAGAAAAAAGTATTCCTCAGACCTGACCGCTCGTGCAAATGATTCCTAGAAACTCATTTAAGTTACTCTACTTGAGTTATAATCTTGGCTATAATTTCTCTCTGGATTTTTTCTGCATATACCATTCAAATTCAGAACATTCGTGGTGATCTAATAGCTTGCTGGTCCACAAATTACACAGAATATTTCTCTTGCTACCACTCTTCCTTTCTTCTATTTAGCATAACGATTGCTGTTTAGGCTAAGCAATATTCTTAACGTTTAATTTCCATCTCTCTCTCTCTCTCTCCCTCCCTCCCTCCCTCCCTCGCTGTGTTACTACACTAGAATTCATGTGCATGACACGTACTTGCAGTGACGTTGATATTTATGTTGCTTATGATAGTAATTTCACGTACTGCACATAACTTTTCTCTGTATTTGCAAAGTGAACAGTTACATACATAAGCTTTCCATGTCATTGAAATTTTAATATAGTCCGGCTAAATTAGTAATATCATGTAGGTTCTCATCAAGGTTTAATGTTAAAATGAGAAGATCGCTATACTAAGGTTCATGATTCACGATAACCTGTATTCAAGATACCTTTTGGAAGGATAAAAAGAGTGATTGGATGCAAAGAGATAGAGATGACTATTTCTGTCAATGGGATATGGTAAAAAGTTTAAAAGCATGGAAGTGTTTTCTGTTGCATGAGGTAAAATCTTCCAATATGCTTTCTGAGGAAAGCAGTCAAAGGGAGTTTGGGATAAGGTCTTCAACCATGGACAGATTTTTCTGTCGTTCTACCTTGTTACAGGGTGTAAACCATTACTATCTTGTAAGCAGAGAGAGAGAGAGATTGACTTTTTGAGAATATGCAGACGGACCCTATGCAGGACTAACTTTTGACCAAGTGTGGCCCTGGAGATTCGAGCTTTGAAGATACCCAAATGAAAAGGTAAAATGATTAACCAAGAATATATTGCATGGATACTGGTCCTCCAGTGCCATTCCTGTCGATCGTTCTCTGTTTTTTGGAAGCCAGTTCGTGAGGTCAGAAATACTTCTGCTAACCAGGTTAAAAAGACATCTCTAAGACAATGCCTGTCGGTTGACTAGGTTCGAGGGAAAAGGTTGTTGACGATTAACCCAAGTGTCATGATCAACTTGTAGGCTATCTAGCTATTGGTTATCTCAAATTAACTCATCTGCTTTTCCGCAAGTAAACATATGTTCATCGTAATGTAGCTTATGGAATAATCTCTCACTAATTGACAACCTTCCCAGGGCTCTGAGTTCCATTCATTGAGGAACAGTTCTAAATTCTCATTATTTTCATGAAATATAACTTTTGACCCTGATGAGTATCTGAGGACCATCAGTGCTATCCCAAAAACTACAGTTGTGAGGAAGGGCACATATAATTCCCTTAAACCACACACAACTAGCTCCCCAAGCTTTCTGGACACAAGTGTGTGTGTAGACACACTGCTTCTTGCCTGTATTCCAGAGTTCAAGCTAGGATTGAAATGTCCTCGTGTTGCACCCCTAGAAAAGTGGGTGGATGGGTTGGTTTGAGGGGATGGTAGGATTGAAATGTATGAGTTCGGGACCAACTCATTGAGTAATAGTGTGAATGCTTCATGGATATTTCTGCACTCTGCAGAACATTTCAAGTCATGACTCTAATTGCTGTTTCGGTAATGGGATCCATCTCCATGTTTGCCGGATGCTACCAGCTGGTGTAAGAAACCCTTATTAGCAGTATTATTATTGCTAACAAATTTAACTACAGTTTCACTGATCCAGTATGAAAAAATAAAATGAAAAGTCCATTGATTTGGTATATATTATCCCTTGAATCTTAATGCTAGCTATCAACTGATTTGTATTATGTTATAATGTCTATTATATACTACTAGTCATGAGTTTTATTCCATGATTGTTTGTTTGGACCAGCTGCATGCGTTGCACTAAACAGTTTTTGCCTTAGGACCTCTGTTTTTGTTAGCCTACATTGTGTATCAGTGCAATTTTTTCACACACATTCACCTAGACTTTTGAGATACACCTTATAGATAGTTGTAAATTTTACACTAATCAATAGTCATTACCAAATGTTTTAGTTTAAAGAAATTGAACGAGACTAGCCCTTAACTTAAAGCAAGTGGGTTAATATTTTTCTGAGTTGTATTTAGACCAGACAACTGTAGTGGCTGGAGTTTGTGATAGAATGGCCCTAATGATCATGAAGGTACTTGTAGAACCCATGAACCAAGAATATTCTGAACCAGCCAGGGGCCGTGCAACCGACCATCTTGAAGTGGCTTGGCCAATCACACCATTTTTGGATCTTGGGGAAAGTAATGGTCAAAATGGAAACTCGACCTGGCCCTCATGCTCGAACTATGGCTAGAAGTTGATACTCAAGCCCCTCATAATCTAAGTGTGTGCTTGATGTATGACTAGAAGTCTGATAGTTTGTTCATACGGGGAACATCAGACCACATGTAGCCCATAGATCTTCAGGGGAATTAGGAAACAAACCTCACAACATAGAAAACACTAGGCCACTAGCACATCAACTTGTTCAGCAGATGAATAACTGGCACGTATCGAGAGATCAGGCCTAGCTCAGTGAAAGGTGACCATACCCTGTAGCTATAACATCTTAATGTAAGACCAGAGATCAGGTAAGACTCTTGTTCATCTCAAAACTCGAAAAACACCTTGAGCACAGTCTCAAAACTCCACAGGAGATCTAGCTTTGAACAGATTCTCACATTCACAGCGGATGATTTTGAGATGACAGGGGGAGACCAACCTGTCAACGCCACAGGATTTTGGCAAGGAGAGACCTAGCTGTGAACCAATTAATTCTTACTCGCGGCAGAGGATTTTGACGGGGGAACACGACCCATCTCAACTCAACTTTTGTTTATATTTCAGGTTATTAATGCAACCAAATAGCTAGATATTCGTCAATTTCGTGTAGACAATCCTACACTACTAACCCATTAATCCATTATATATTAGCAACATCAACTTGGCTATACTTAAAAAAGTAAGTCACAATTGTTCTATGAGGTCAAGGTTGTGATCTATCTATGAACATCCATAGAATTCATGAGCCTGGGCAAGTTGAGCATACATCGGGTAAGAAAAGTAGGAAGGGAAAAAGGGGAACAAATAAAGAAGCTATTGATTCTTCGGACTTGAAAATTCAAAAAGGCAAATGGCTATTTGCAATGCATGGTGGGGGGACCTGAGTTCTCTCTCTCTCTCTCTCTCTCTCTCTCTCTCTCTCTCTCTCTCTCTCTCTCTCTCTCTCTCTCTCTCTCTCACAC
>JAOTQG010104003.1:0-13095 GCA_025631175.1 Iris virginica
CAAACACCGGATAAAATTATTAATAATACTTATCCCCTCTTAATACTATCCTGTACCCCCTACCAAACGAGTCCAAAAGGGTTAAATAGGTAGGGTAAGGTTTGGGATGAGGGTGAAGCCGAAGAGAAGTAAACGGGTAACAGGGCAAGTGGTCTTGGGCCGTCTTGCTGATTGCAACCCAGGACTCTATGGTGGGGCTGTCGTAGATCTGACAGGTGCAAAGGGTGATCGGGTCGCGAATGAACTCGAGAGAAATGGGACACCGGTAATGGTAAGGGATCTGTACCCACAAGTCTAACGGGATCGAGATTATAGGAGACTGGTGGTGGCTGTGCCCCCAGATGCCACGCCTGTGCTTATTGCATTCTCTGATGGTTGTGCTCTGCCCTCTTTCTCCATCTCTCTCTGCTTCGGCGCCTCCTAGGGTTTTTCTTGAGAAGCCGATAAGAAAAGGGAAGAAATGGTTTTAGCTCTTTGCTGGCGATGTGGTGGGACTGAATCGAGAAGTAAAAGAAATTGGAACGGAAGGGTTCCAAATTTGTTCGTTTTTTGTGGTAGTGTGGCACAAAATTTGATGAGCTATTACGCGCTCCTACCTATAAGTGTCCATTCGGTGAGTAGATTACAGTCATTACACCCTCCAATTTTTCAAGTGAGGGGCCAAAATACAATTCAAAACCCAAAATCAATCCAATTCTCTGCTCTTGTTTTAGAAATCAGACGAAGATTTAGATCCCTGTTACTCTCTCCTCCTTCTCAATATTTCTCCTTCCTTCTGGAACTCACTGTCCTCCTCCGTTGAAATTAGGTTTAGCCTCCTTAAACCCAAAAACTTTCCCAGTCTCGCGACCCTCTCTGCTCGTCCGCCCCCACATTGCAAGATCTTTCACTCATCGTTTTTGCATCGAGAAAGGCTGCATCAGATTTGCGTGAATATTCAGCAACAGTAGTTAGAAGAGATTCAATTTGCTTCCCCCCAACCCACCATCCTCTCTCTCTCTCCCTCCCCCCCCCCCCCCGCCGACAGTCACTATTGTAAACTCTTCCGATATGCGTTACGTTGTTCTCTTCCTCCCTTCGTTCCTAAACATACGTGTGTTTATCTTAATACATATATATATTTATCTCAATAAATATATGTATTTATTACAATACACATATGTATTTTTATGTCAACGCATATATGTATTTATTTTAATGTACATATGTATTTATTTAAATGTACATACGCGTTTATCTAAATATATATATATTTTTGTCTAATTGCACATATATGTTTGTCCAAATGCACATATATGTAATTTTAAATATTTCATATTCGAAATTAAACATAATTAATTTGGTAATTTTTATGAAAATTTCTAAAATCATGGAATAAATTGATTCTACCATTTTAGATTCTAAAATTATTGAATAGATTGATCTTATAATTTTTGAATTTTAAATTAATAAAATAAAAAAGTATTTTTTGTTTACTTACTCTTCAATTTGAAAAGTATAATTCACTCTTTGGATGAACATGCCTACCGCAAAGTATCCAAACACTCCATATATTGACTCGTGGTGGAGAGGGGATGGGGGTAGGGTAGATGAAAGGAGTTAGGCCTCTTTTCTTTTCATTTTTTTCATTTTAATTAATATTATTTATTTAATAATTAATACATAGTCATATTATTAATTATAATATCAAAATAGGAATAAAAATAACTTAAATAACTATAATGAGGAATTAATTTTTTTCGTTTTTTAATTTATAATTAATACCTTTCACTTATTTTATAATTAATGTATAAGATAAAAATAATTAAAAACATTATTAATTATAATATAGAAAATAGGAATAAAAGTAATTTGGATAATTAATGAGGATTTTTTTTTTCGTTTCTAAAATTTTTACCACTCCAATTAATTATAATCATTAGGAAACCTTGCCAATTATTATTAGTATATATTATTTTTTTAAATTAATATATTTTAACATATTTTTCTCTTTTTAATAAAAATATAATTTTAATATTAATCTTTATATTATATATATATATATCTTAGGGGTATTTTAATTTTGTATGGTGTCTTCGTTAGCTTAAATTTAACGTTAAGTAGATTATGGAGTTTTTCCTATTAAACCCAAAATAAAAAGAGCAAATCGCATAAATGGTCTCTAAACTTAAAAAAATAATTGGGAAAAAGTTCTTAAACTCAAGATTGTTCAATTTTGGTCATTGTACTGAACAAATTAAGCGTAATTGGTTATAAAATCTAATTTCGATCCAATTAAATTTGAAATAGATATAAACATGCATGGTACTTGCTAATGGCGGGGCAAAAAATATCAAATTCACTCAATTTTTCCGTTTTTTTACTTATTTTTCTTATAAAAAATGGAGAAAATAAGTCAATTTAACAGAAAAAATGAAGGAATTGGAAGTTTTTATTTTCGCTATTAGCAAATACCATATATGCTTATTTTTATTTCAAACTTAATTGAACCGAAATTAAAATTGAGGACCGTTTATGCTTAATTTTCTCAGCACTGGAATTAAAATTAAGCAATTTTAAATTTAAGAAATTTTCCATAAATATTTTTGAGTACAGGGACCTGTAATTTGCCCAAGGAATTTTAAATGAAACAGTTGGAAGAGTACAAGTACAAGCAAGAATCAAAATTCTGAAAAGTTGGAGAAAACAATTGCAGGGTAGATGAAACCAGAAGTTAACGCCAGTTAGGTTAAGAATCAGCATCTTACTACTCTTTCAATGGCGGGTTCTTCTCTCACATTTGCAATCTCCATTGGGATTTCATTGAAAATTAGCAGCAGCATTGAATCAATAGCTCTGAGTCACAAACTCTTGAAAAGGGTACTATTTCTTTTTTCCGCTTTTGCTGTTGTTCTTGCTGTTTTGTCCGGAGAAACTGGTTTCGATGAAATGATCTTGGTTTTATCATGGCTATTGATTTGAATTGCAAAGTCTGCATTCTAAAATTCTGATTTCATTCATAAAATTAGTATAAGAATGATACTGGCCCGGGGATACCAATTTTGGGATACTGTTGAAGTGTACTAGTAACAATCACCATTTTCTGTGGATCCCAGTTTTCTCGCAAAACTGTTATCTTTCTAGATTTTGGTCTGGTTTTTGTGTTTATGTGGTGATTTTGTTCATGTAGTGTTTGATTTTTCCTATCTGCGTTTGGTTTGGTATGTCCTGGGTTCGAAAATAATGATCTGTTTGCGGAAAAGTGAGAAAATAATTACGATCCTGTATTCTGGAGCCAAAACAGTACTCATAAAAAAATTAACATAATTACTCCCTCCGCACTCATTTTGGGACGGAGGTAGTGTCTAAAAAAAACCTTATATTATACACAAGATTAATACCAAAAACATTTTCTCAATGCTTGATGTTGCAATAGCCAATTAATAACAGTGCTAACTTTATAAGCTTGTACACTTTGTTGAATACCTCATCTCCTGCGTTTCAACCATCAACTTAGCTTGGAAACCTAGTAAATATGGAGTTGCTAACCAAGATCCCAATAATCATGTCAGAAAAGCTATTGGAATAAAATCTTACATTCTCTATCTAATTCTTCTTATTCTTTCAAAAATTCTACATAGAAGCTTAATTATACCAAAATACCCAGCAAAAAAATATCTTCAAATCACAGTAATGTCAGTTGACACCACTGCTAACACAGTAGCTCCGCCCTTCCCGTGCAGTATTTTGAAAATTTTATTTTACATCAAAGTGACAAAGACTACAATGATTTTACATAACTAGCCACACTTTGTCATTTGGCCTCTTTTGTTCCCATTGCAAACTATTGTTATCAAATGTTTTTTTTTTCCAAATGTTTGAGCCTCATAAGAGGCAAAAATTACAAAAATGTTGTTGCCGAGCAAAATAAAAAGTTCTTTTCAAATGCTTGGACACAGGTTTAGAAGCAAGAGTAGATTGCACAAAATGCGGCTAACAACTCAATTTTGCTTCTAATAAATATGATGAGACGGTCAACCTTATGTTGACAATTCACACACAATGTCAAGCTCAGTTTGAGGCTTGCTATGTAATGTATTACTTGTTTCTACTGTTTTTCTGTTGCAACTGTTACTCATGTCATATTTCTTCTTTGTTGCCAACCCTTTTTCTTTACTTTTAATCAGTTCTTCTTTTATTAGTTTACCGATGCTGCTTCAGCTCTTTTTGTCTTTTTAAAGTTTCTAGTGCCATATAATACTCCTTGACCCATTTCCCCCTTCTATTGAATTGGGCAACTGCTGTTTCCACTAATTTTTCTTTTTGAGTACTATAATTTTCTTGTGCCATATTATACATCAGAAATGGCTGTTCCAGAAGTAAACAAGGAGTTATTTGGTGAACTTGAAGCAATGGGATTTCCAATTCCCCAAGCGACAAGGGCACTACATTACTCAGGTTAGTTGTTTCAATAAATATAATATATATATGTATAGTTATAATGTAAATATGGAAGAATATTATGCTGGGGTTTGGGAAATTTGGATACCTTACTTTTAGACAATCGATTGCCTATGATATATACATAAGCTCTTTCAGATGATCCAATCTCGAAAGCTTTTATATTTTCTAGTTTGCTTTCTGCACCGTATATATTAAGTTTCAGTAGAAAATATTCCGCAGAAACATTTGACCATTTCCTTTGTTGGATATATCATATGGCTTCCATTTGGAGATTGCTATTCACATTGAATATTTTATATGGGGAGATTTAAGCCTTTCCAGTTAAATGGAAATAAAAATAGACTTCAATCTGGTGGTTCCATGGTCTTAGACTTGATGAACAGCTAACCATTAGTTAAGAGGATTACTTTAAGGAGAAAGGTCTCTCTTTCTCTGTGTCATTCCATGCAACTGCAGCACCACATTGTTTGTCACATGCAGGGGCGGAGGCAGGGGGGGCCCCCACACCGAAAATTCCTCCATTTAAAGTTCCGATTTTCGACGTTTCGCTCCCCAAAATTTTTCCGTTTGTCCTAATTCTAATCTCTAATTTATTGGATTTATGATATTAGCCCTAATTTATGATTTTTGTGGTATTTATATCACTGAATTTGTATTGTTTTGATGCATAGTGGAAATATTTTTGAAGTTGGATGAAACATTTTTGTGATTTTTTTGTGTTCATGTACTAAGAAATAAGCGTTTTCAAGATATTGCTACTCCCGCCTAATTGTCCGAGCTGAATTTTTTTTTTTTTCCGGGGGCGTTATCGGAAGAATCCTGGCTCCGCCCTTGGTCACATGACTTATAGTTTGTAAGTGCTTATTGCCATTGAGAATGTGAACTTCTCCTGTATAGGTAATTCTAGTTTGGAGGCTGCCGTAGGTTGGCTTCTGGATCACGAGGATGACCCTGAAATTAATCAGATGCCCTTGGTATGATTTCTCTTCTATTTTTTTTAACAGTGGCATTTAGTCTCATCTGCAAGTTCACTGTTATTGCCTTCTTTCTGAAGTGGTATTTCGGTTTTTTGATAAGTTTTCTTATCCATATTCCTTTTCCCCTAGGCATAATGAGATAGAGGGAGCAACAAGGGTAAAATCTAGCGACTGGATCGAAGAGTAAGAGATGTACTATGAAAGGGAATGGTTTCTACATGAGGGTCACCTCATTCCCTTTTGTGCACTTCCCATTTGGTATTGCAGATGGGGTAGAAAAACAGTTCCTTGTATAGATTGTAAACTTGGATATAGTTCCCTTATAGACTGCTATCGTAGTGAGTTTTACGGATCCACTGGGCCATAGATCGTAATCATCTAATAGAGAAAATATTCTTAGGATTTGCTTATAAAAAATATCCACGAGAAAAGGAGAAGATATGTCGATCAAGAGTTTTTCCCTGTTCTGGCCGCTGAAACTCTTCAACCTTGGAAACACCACTATAGTCGGCTGCCACCATGTATCAAACTATCTTTAGCTGATTGAACATATAATGTAACCATAACATAGAAATATTGCAAACTAGTTCCATGGTTCTGCAAGACAAAACACCAGTCACTTACTCTAGGGGCAGTTATAACCAATGAATGAGCTATGGAAGGAACTTTTGTCATATCAAATCTAGTCGGAAGTGGCAAATGAGAATTCCAGATAGCTTAACAGAACAAAAGCTAATAATAGTTTCATACCACAACCAGGAAAAATATTACTTCTTTTGGAAACATAAATAAGAAGAAGTGTTTAAGTGGTAAGCTAATGATTATTGATTTGCGCGGTGTTGCTGTTCAATTTTGTTTACCCTAATTTTAAGGTCATTACAGGGTAGGACCGTAGGAATTAATAGGGCTAATCCATTGCATTTGGATGAATATCTAATACTTGGCTTGAATAGGAATGAAGAATTTTCCACTGTCTACTATTGTACATCATCATTGGCTTTTAAGAGTTCATGTATGATTTGTGCTCATATGCCCCCAGGTTCCTGTGACCATTGAAATTGAGGCTTCAAAACCTTTGAATATGACCGAAGCAGTAAAGTTTAAGGCACAAGAATTGAGGTGCTCTTCCTTCCCTAGATGGTGTATTTCCTCTGTAATGTCTTTCCAATATTATTTTTCAATGATAGTATGATTGATTTTCCAGAATGAGCGATAATATTAGTTCAGCCGCGTTAAACCAGTCCCCTGGCTCTTATTACTTACTGCTGATAGCTTCTATTTTTTTCATAATTTCAGGGACCGAGCACGCAGAAGGAAAGAGGAGGAAGAAAAAAAAATGGAAAGAGAAAGAGAGAAGGTATCACCGTTTTTTCTTGATACTCTAGCTGGTGCTGTTTTTTTTTGACTATTCATATTTAAGTTACACGTATGTGTAGAGCTCAATAGTTGTTTTCTCTTTACAGAAGAGGATTCGAGCAGGAAAAGATTTGCTGGAGGCAAAGAGAATTGAAGAAGAAAAAGAAAGACAACGGTCTGTAATGGATTTATGGCTGTTTCCAAAATCTGTAGGCTGCGATTTTATGTCTTCCTTTTTCCTTGCATTTTCTTGTTTTTTGTTTTTTTTTCTTTTAGCGTTCATACATTCTTTTACAAAATTGGTATTTTAGTTTTATAGCCTTGCGGAAAGTTGAGAAAGAAGAAGAAAATAGAGCACGCAACAGAATTCGCCAGAAACTACTCCAGGATAAGGTTTCTTTTTTTACTTCGTAGTAGTCTCCATATCTGTTTTGCTGCCACTACCAATCCATTAGTATCAAAATATAACAAATTGGTTTTCTCGCTCACCTACACCGGCTTCAATTATCTGGTGTTGCCAAGTGAAAGCCGATAGCTACAGTTAAAGAATGATTGCTGACACCTGTATGAAGCTTTTCTTTATTAGGAGTAATTTTCTTTTTCATTTTAATGGCTTATCCAAGATGAAACAATATGGGACTTGTTTACCATTTCTGTTTACATTATTTTTTGATCTGGCATGATTTTCTATCACTACAATGTTATGTTCTTATACAGGTTACAGGTTGGCAGTTAGTTATTTCTTATTTTAATTGATTAACAAGGGTTGAATGTGAAATTGTTGTATGCTTTCAATAGGAAGAAAGAAAGTTGAGGCTTGGATTGCCCCGGCCCCCAGAAGAACGTGCATCTTTCAAGCCTGCCACACTTATGAGGCCAGAGGAGGGAAAGGTATTCTTGGCACATTTTTATGATTTTAAGTTGCCACATTGGGATTTGGCTTCATGGCGAATTTGCCTTCTTTTACAGGAGATATCTGATAAGTCGACTAGGTTGCTTGTTAAGTTCGCTACGAAGGCAGAGCTCATCAGGAATTGCTTGAGATCTCTCAGGCGCAACCACAAGGTATTCATCATTGGGAATTAAAGTTCCCTCTTTCATTTTACCTTCTTTTCAACGGAAAACGGAAACACCTATGTTGAAGATACTGCTATATTTTTTATCGCTATGAATGTGAGGCTGGGAATAAACCGGCTATAGTTATAGTAAGTGAGTCATTTACTAGTCCCCCTCTTTGTATCTTGAATTTCTTTTATTAATAAATTGGGTATCCATTCCCGCCAGGTGCCGGGCTGGTTCCTCAAAAAAAATAAAAAATGAGGCTGGGAAAAAAAATGGTTTTTGATCTATATATAAGAATGCGTAAACCTTATAATTGTTGTATCCGGTCAGTAACCCTTATCATTTCTTTCTTAATACTAGGACAAGGATGCTAAAGTGAAGAGGGCCTTCTGTACTCTTTCAATTTACATTGGGAATGTTGCGAGGAATCCTGACGAGGAGAAGTATAGGAAGATCCGGCTCAGTAATCCAGTGTTCCAGGTAAGAACTTGTCCCATGCATCACTTCCAGGATTGAAAATAAGACGGGGGTATATTGTGAACATCACATTGATTCATTGACCAGAACTTCAAGGACTTGCCAAATGTTTGACCTTCAAGGGAGGATAGTAAAGATTTTGCCGATTGCAAACATCACAATGACTCTTTAAGAATTTGGTTGCTGCTACATATCTAACCAGTTGATTTGGCTTGAGTTAGAGACATATTGATTCTAATAAAGTGATTAACACACACACACACACACGGTTCTGTGGCTAGAGCTAGAATTTAAGATTTTAAAGTAGAAACTGCAACTCTTCATCTGTGAAAGGACTAGATAGGTATTGATGCATATTAGCTAGAATTGGCAGACTCTTCCCATTTGATATGGAGAGTTAAGGACCCTCGGAGATGTACAAAGGACATCTCTACAATAATACCTTACTGAATTAACTGCTCTTGGTCTATTAATCACAAAGAAAAAAGGCTATGAAATTGGAGCCCACATGCTATACCTTTAGGATAGCAAGCACTTCTACTTCTGAGATATGTAAACCTCAAAACTGATGCAAAGAAATTCCATTACTGCAGGATAGGGTTTACTTATGTTCAAGGCATACCCCGTGTATTTAAACTGATTTTTTGTGTGTTCTGAATAACAGGATAGAATTGGGGTTTTTGAAGAGGGAATCGAGTTCCTTGAGCTCTGTGGCTTCGAGAGAGTTGAAGAAGGCAAGTTCTTATATCTTCCTCGAGACAACATTGACCTGGAAGTACTTAGATCAGCTGGAACTGAATTGCAGTCTGCTATAACAAATCCTTTCTTTGGTCTCCTATCAAAATAAGAGAGAATCAGATCATTTTCTAGCAGCTCAGAAACTTGCTTTATTGGCTGGTGAAACTTTTGTAAGCAATGAGCATATGACTAACTATAGAAACTCATGCAAAGTTTCTATTCTGTTACTTATATGTAAACTGCTAACTGCAAAAGCCAACGATGGATATAGAATATCAAAGTTTTTTCAATTTTCATCTCCCAGCATCAACTGTTTGTTTCCTCTTCTATTCCAATTTTCCATTTGAATTCAATTAATCTTCTATCAAAGCTGAGACTTGGTACAACAGTGAGATTTCTCCATTGGGATCTGCAACACACCATGGATTCAAGCTAATGAAGCAACTCCTTTGCTTACTTGCTGGAATAAGGCTGCATACATTGACGGTAACCTTTTGCACCGAATCTCTATCTATTTTTTTGTAGTTAACATTCCATCATCTGTGCCTGAAATTTTTCAAATTGATCTGGACGCATTTCCAAGCAAATGTTGAGCCCTCCTTCCTGTTGTGATTCAGGTAACAGAACAACCAAACCAGGTATAACCTCAATAGGTGTACTGCATAAAATCTTGCCCCAAACAAACTCAAGTTGATCCGCAGACCCTAATCTCCACCATGACACCAGTGAGAAGCTGTCTTCATTACAGAGCACCCCTTTATTCACCTGTAGCCAATCTATACTGGATCGAACATACTCGTCATTCAACCTCTCCACACCTTCCTGTATTCTCTTCACAGTAACATAGTCTTCTTCATCCTTCAACTCCCTCACCCTCCCACGCGCAAATCCAGGAACTACTGCATTTCCGGCAAACCCTCTTGGGACTTGTGGGACAACCCTCTTCCTTGTATCTACTGGAAACAAAATAGTCGAAACTTGTTCATCCGCCATCCCCATAGCAATGCTCCTTGCTTTCCAAATCTTTGCCGCCACCACTTCAAAATGAGTGCATTTACTTAGTTTCCCTTCTCCAAGGACAGCTCTCTTCAACCTTTCAAGTTGTTCGGCTGATATGTACATTGCACAGTTCTGGTTGTACTGGTCTCTCATGTAAATGTCTCTTTTCCAGTGGACAGCATACAAGTTATCAGAATCTGTTGCTTTCGAGTACTCATAATGAGGGTGGTTGATGAGCGGAGGATTTCTCGCTTTGAATATCGTCCGATCAGGGTTGGGCCTGATTACGAGATCTTCGCCTCGCGTTAGTGCCGCCATGTTGAACTCAGATTCACGCATGGCAATCCCATCTAGGACGCAGTGGTTGTACCGAGTAACAAATGCTAGGCTTCCACATTTCAACTGAGTAAACTGCCATAACCAACATATACATTAATATAAAAAAGTAACACTCGTTTTGAGACGGATGGTGTAGAACAATATGCGAGTACCTGAATACACAAAAGTGGCAATTCAGTGATCTCCATCCCTTCTTCATCTTCTGGGCGCACAAATCCAACAAACTGTTGAAGCATAGGGTTTGGTGTAATATGGTGTCCGAGTTGGGCCAACTCTGTCTGACTTTTCGCGGTGGCAAACAAAATACCGGCACCATTACAATCGATCTCAAACCCGCGACCATCTTCCGTAGATGGCACGAGTCGACCAGCGAAAAAGTCGTAATCCACCAGTAGTCGACAAAGTTGGCGGTGTAGCTTATGACAACAGTCGGAGAAACTCATTTGGTTACAAGGAGGATGGAAGAAATCCACAGTTTCTTGGTACGCGATCAGGGACTGATCCAAGTTTGATAAGAATAATCGTCTTCTCTCGGTGGGATGTTCAGGGAATATAGTCCTTTTCTCCACCAATTTTACCTTCTCCATTTTCAGAGTTTCTTGATGAGAAGTAATCAGAACCCATGCATATATATATATAAGTATTTACATTATGAAACTGAAACCTCCGAAGGGGGCCTTTGAAGCTGGTTTAACTTTGTTTGATCAAACATAAGTTTTTAAAACATAAATTGAGGACAAATGTTATTGGTAATTAATGAAGCAATTAATTAGCAAGTCTTTATGAATTTTTAACTTAAAGATACATACATTCTTTTAAAAAAAATAAAAAATGTTGAGACTCCAATCTTGGAAGTCACCCACCTGCCCTGAACTAACGTGGGACATCGAGGCTCTTAATCCTTAGGTCACTCTGACATTACAAAAAATCAAATCCTGCACAATATCGCGCTGAGTCCTATCAATCTTTTCTTTTGCCACTGTGACATATGTCCAGAGGATAAGATACATATATTCTTAATTTAATGGGTGATGCTCTGAGGTTTTTTTTTTTTTTTTTTTTCCGAGTACATTACACACCCTGTTCAATATCATACCATTACCATCTTATCCACATTCAAAAGAAAATAAAAGAATTTCAACATGGCGTTAAAGAAGTTTGAATTTTGAATGGTATATATATATTTTTTGTTTTGCTGGTTTTAATTTTTTTTCTCGTTTTATCCATTGATGTGATGTTTGAAAGAGATTGAGAGAAGATGATAGTTGTCAATTGATGTAATGTTTGATAGAGATGAAGAAAAAGATAGGGTGATGTTATTTGCACACTCCATTTTTGATAAGCCTACACTTTTTTTTATTTTTAAAAAATATATTAAATACAAGTACTATAATATCCTTACTAATAAAAATTGTATATTCACACTTCTTTTAATTTAAAAAGGGTTAAATACACACTCTTACAATTACAAGGATTTGACTTGAATCCTATCATCATTTTCGATCCTCTACCAGCTTTTCAGAGAAACCAAGGCTTATTTTTTTTTTTCTTTAGTTAGCTTCATTTCTAGCCTGAAAAACAAAGTTGACCTCTCAAAATTCTGTTTATCATGGTTGGTTGAAATTTGCCTCAAGAATTTCTACAATAAAAGTCATCATTGTAATCTTACTGGTTCGTTGAAATTTTCAAAGGTTGATGTATTTCATATCACTATTTGGTGAACCATATGAGAGGTAACTTACTGGAATGACCCTGATTTAATTAATCTAAGGCCAAACCATTGATTGATCAGGATTGGTTAGAACCTTATCCCAGAATTATGGCTTCAACTTAGCTTTAGAACTATCAGATTCATCGAGTGGGAGATTTGGCGCAGCCGGAGCATTTGGTCGGGGTGGTTTCAAGCCTATGACAGGGGGTCGAGGCGGAGGGAAACCAACAGGTGGTGTTGGACGACGACAACCTGTCTTCATTCCGAAGGGTACGAGTGGTGATGGTGGTGGTGGCGTTCCAGCCGGAGGAGGACGTGGTGGCTCGCCAGGAAGAGGTTTCATGGGAGATGGTGTGGTGGTGGCTGCGGTCCCAGAGGAGGGAGAGGAGCACCTTTAACAACTTGAGGAGAAGGAAGAGGAACACTGTGAAAGAAGGAGGCGGCGGTGTGGAGGTTACAGCCAACCAGGAGGAAGTTTCAGAAGAGGTAGTTCAGAAGTGCTCAACCTTCCTGGGAAGCGTTCTGTTTTCGATTCATCCTAATGGAGCGTATGTTTAACATATTTTAAAGTTAAAAGAGCGTGAAAACATTATTTTAAGGAAGGGTATTATAGTATTTTTAAATAGAATATTTTTAAAAAATAAAAAAAATGTAAACTTATAAAAATTGAAGTGTGTAAATAATAATACTCTATATATATGGTGTCAGGGTTGAGATATGGTGTTTAGGGATCATTTAACTATCTAATATTTAATATATAATATATAATTATAAATAATTTAACTATATGATGGAATGAATAATTATATAATATATAATTTAGCTATATAAACTATAATAATAAATAATATAATTATTTATAAATATATATATATTTTAATTAATCATAATTATACAAAAATAATTACACGTGGCAACTTTTGATTGGAGGAAATGGAGAAAGAGTCTTGAAGGTGAGCCTTGGATTTTGGAGACCTAGCTTAAGACTTTCCT
>JAOTQG010104014.1:0-23780 GCA_025631175.1 Iris virginica
TCACCATTTTATTCCCAAAGGACTTTGACAATACCAATTTTGTCCCAACTATAAGCTCATAAATTATTTCATTTCATTTTAATATGTTAATAGAAGGTAATTATATTATTAAACAATTTATTTTTTCACTTAACAGAATCACGGGGTCTCACAATGCGTGTCATGTTATCTCTTTGACTGTTGATCAATTAAATATCGTCGCTTTCTCTTTTTGTTCGGTCCATGTGGCAGTCTTCATTTCACGTCTAAATTAAATCATAATTACACTTTAGAATTCGATCGGGGTTGCAGTTACTTAGCTGTTGGTCTTCATCCACTTTGTTGTTGGTCTTCATTCACTTAGTTGTTGATATTCGGAGTAGCAATTTGAAACAAGGAGTTGGCTTGTTGATTATAACTTGAATCAGATTTATGTAGAGTCTTCCTGCAGCTACTAAGTTAGGATCAACATGATCTCAGATAGATCAAATTTTGTTGACTGCCTTGCTGAATTGGATCTTTGATTTGACTTTTCTACATAGCACGAAGTCTGGGGGGATACCTGTTAGAGTATTGATTGTTTCTTGCTTCACAGGATGATTGCTGGATCATTGAGGTTCAAGTTCTGATGAAGATCAAAACTTAGATGAGACCATTTTGGCTCTTAGATTAGGTATGAGTATGAAAGTTGAAATCTAATGCAGATGGCTAGTTGTTGGTTGTTAACGATTTTCTTGTGGTTTTTGTCCTGTTAATTCGTGTACCACTTTATTGTATTCGTGTCTAGACTTCCTTGTAATGATCCTTATATGTTGTTTAACACGATTCTTGTATGAACCGCTTAAAGTTATATATGACAATCGTGATAGATCAGCTGTTGGTTGAATACTGTGAATTGCCATGAATATGAGACTTTATTATTTGTACATACATGCATTTAAATTTCTAATTCATGAATACTTGTCTTTTATCATGTTGTGACTTAGAATCTTTAGTCTTGATGAAATAGTTGTTGAATGATCAGAGTAAGATCCATTTCAAAGAATTGTGATGATGGCAGACTTTCAAGGTTTTTGTCTTATCACATCACTTTCAAAGCTTATCTTTTAATGGAATTCACGAATTCTGTCGACATGTAGATTTATATGAAAGTGAACATGTAACATTTAATTTAATCATTGATTCATCAATGAGTTTACGCATGGATTAACTGTTGGTTTTGGAGGAACAACAATTAATTCATCTTTAATCAAATTTTACTTGAATTATTCTTGTTATGGCTCTGCTTGTTATATATTTTGCATATACTGATCAACATAATTTAATTATCATCAAAATTATTCTAAAAGATTGAGGTACTAATATTTTTGAAAGTTTCAAAATTAATTTCAATTTGAATTTAATTTTTTTAAAAGAAATTGAAAATAAAAAATTCAGAATTCAAACAAAAAATTTAATTTTGAAATGAAAATTTTTGGATGGAATTAGATAGATATTAAAAATTTTCTTTCAATTTCCGGTCCCACCATCCAACGCCACCCTAAAATGAGAAAATTCACTTGAGTTTTACGCTTTCCATTCGTCTCTCTGTTCATAAATCATCGCCACGTAAGCAACACCCCCAAGCACCCACTCACACCTAATCTCTACTCCACTCTCTGTCTCTCTCCCTACTCTCTCTCTCTCATCATTCACCTCCCACGATCTGCTACACTCCCAACTTCCCCTTCCATTTCCTAAAACAAACACCATGACCGAACCCACAGAACCACCGTCGCCCTCCACCTCTACAAACCCAACAACACCCCCGCCACAATCCACCCCACCCCCTTACATACACCCACGCCGCGAGCCATTCGAGCACGGCCTAATCCCCCTCCCAAAGCTCATTTTTCCCGACGCCACCCAAACCCTAACCTCCCTCCTCAAAGACAAACTCCTCCCCTCCTCCACCTCATCGTCATCCTCTCCCCACCGCGTCAACTCGTCCGTGATCTCCGAGTCGCTCCAGATCTCCCCCGACCACGGGAGACTCGTACTAGACATCATCGCATCCGTCCTCCACTCCGACTCCGACCCCATCCTCACGGCTAAGCCTGATGACGTTGACGCCGTCGGCATCGACGTTTATGATCTCGTCATTTTCTTGTACATTCAGTCTTATAAGCGGTTGCTCCCGCGGGGTCACAAGGATTCAGCTGCCGTCGCCGATGTCTGGCCATCCACTTCTGCTTTCGATGGGTTCTTGTCGGCCTTGTCGCCATTGCAGGTTAATTTTACTTTTGGTTTTTAAATTCAGTTGTATGATCAGGCACATGCATGATTGATTAACTAGGTTGTTGCATTTTCTGTGAAATTACCATTGCTTTTGATCTACAGGCAACTGGTGATTAAACGTTGCATGATTTTTGTGTGTGGTTAATTTGTACATGCCTACGTTGTTCATAAAACTCAAATATCAACTCTGTTGAGATGCTGATTAGCAATTGTCCACGTCAAACTGAAACATTGGAATGTCGTTGGTTGCCGACAATTAGTTAAGAAATAGTTAACTTTTTGGCTCATTTGTCATACTGAAGTTGTGGTTGTCGTTTAACAGGTGGCAATCATTATGAAATCTTGCGTTATTAATTAGCTCTTGCTTCTGTTATTCATGAATTTGGAAATGCTATTATTATTATTGTTATTAACATTTTTGTTAAGTGAAGCTGTTCATTGATATTTAGTTATTTACAGAGGAATAATCTGACGTTAGCCAAAAGAACACCAACCAAAAATCATAACACACCTGTTATTTCCGTGAACTAATTATGGAAATTTGTATGTTAAATGTGTATAGTTAATTAGCTTTTGACTCATTCATGAATTCAATTTGTGCTTTTCAATTAACAGGTGTCAATCAGATATGAAATGCAATGCGAATAACTTACTCATGTTTTCATTATTCGCAAAAATTGGAAATGTGATTACTATTTGGGAAAGTATTACCTTTCATCGAGGATAGTGATTTGCATAAGATCACAGGGCCGAAGCACAAACTAGAGATCAAAAACACATCTCGTTTACCTGCCCCGTGTCACATACACCCCAGTGCATATTAATAAGCCAGCTTTGGGAAGTTCCTATGTTAACCAAAAGCACCTAGAACAGTATAAAGTTGAGTTGATCTTCAAGATCTTCAACGATTACAGAAGAAGCCATGTGAAATTGGAAATGTAGGTTGTAAATTCTGTAATTGTCAATGTTAAAATATTGATTACAGCGTGACCTCATTGTCTGTTTTGAGCTATGCATATCTATAAGTTTGTGAATGTGAATATATTGTATGTGTAGCATATTGTACAAAATCCATGCAACCTGACCATGTATTCATTGATATAGTTTATGGTGGTTACTGAACCACACTTTTACACTTACTGAACAGTTTTGGAGTCGTCAATATTTTTATGTTTGAAGTCTCTTACATCTTTGAGTACTTATCAGATGACTTGTTCCAATCATTTCAGCTTGTGCGTAGCAACAGCCGTCGGTCTATGCCATCACAAGCTGATGAAGAGGCCCATCAGTTATCCTATTTGCAGAAGCATCTGGGCAACATAATCTCTCTTTTGGCTGACACTTTGGAAGGAGAAGGCGAAGATTCTCTGGTTCGTTAATCAAGCTTCCCGCACGTACAAATCTTATTTATCATTTCATGTGTGCAAGTGAAATTGGTCATTTATGTTTTTGAAGAAGATGGAATATTACTCCCTCTGTTTATTTGACACTCATTTGGATGAAGAAAGTACTAAACTCTAGTGATGCATTGTGATTCAGCTAGCTTACTCGCACTTTATAAATCTTACGCTGACATGATGCTTTTGACCTCATTGTAAGTGTACGTCCTTCACGTATACCTTATATCTTGTTGGATAGTATACTTTGTAAATACCCATCTATCTTTTTGTGGATCCTTATTAATTTCATTTCTGTGTGTTCCATGGAAAATCGCCAGCATAGAACAGTTTTCAGAAAATTTCTTCATTAAAACAATTTCTGAGTCTCTGATTAGTGGAACTACTGAACATTGCTGGAATATATTTCGGCAGTTTAGATTTACACATTCGGCGCAAGAAAAACCTCGACACTACATTTTTGAAAAAAGTGAATTATACTAATAATCGGGTTAATCCTGTCATTGGTGGACCCTTCTAACAGTTGGAAGGGGGGAAAATGAAGCTCTTCATCACTGCAGTAGCTTTGCATAGCTGGTGGATAAAAAAACAGTTGTTATTGGTAGATGGATCATGGATTTGTAATTAGATTAAGATGCGATGTCTCTGTTTAAAGTAAATCCAATATACCTGTTTTACTTTTTTTTTGATAAAAGAAGAAATTATATTAGATAGATATAAAGATGACAAAAGAAAGAGAAGCGGGGATATGCCAAAAAAACAAAAGAAAAACCCATAGCAAAGAAATAAACAAAAACGAAGCTGCTCTGCAATCCCTAACCAAGTTTGAAAGACACAATCCATTGAAAGCCCCTAAAACTCCCCAACCAAAGTAAAGATCGGAAAAAAAATCCTCCCCCTGAAAAGTGAAGTATGCAGCTCCCGACCCTTGAAAATCCTAGCATTCCTTTTTAACCATATGTTCAAGAACTCGCTAATCACAAACATCCCTACAAAATCTTAACATCCCTCTTACTGCCAATACCCGAGTACTGGATCATCCAGGGAATAATCCAGAACTCGACTTGCACTGCAACAAACAAAGAATCCCATGACCTCCAAATAGGGCTGCTCGTTGTTGGGGTTGGTTCTGTTATGCCTAAAAATGGCAAAATCGAAAACCGAAAAATAATCTCGGTTTTGTACATTCAAGAACCCAAACCAACCAGCAAATACAAAAATCAATTCTCGGTTCTATATTGGTTCGGTTCGGTTTTCACACTTTTCTCGGTTTAATATCGGGTAACATGCCTGATGAAATTCCACTACTATCACGAGCAGATCTGGAGAATGAAGATGCAGAGATAATATAGTTTTTGAAGATTAAAGAGTCTCAAGCTCATACGAAAATAGAGAATGAAGATGAAGGATTTGATGCTGCAGATATGGAGCCTAGAGGCCGGAGGGGCTTTGGGGCCGGCGATACAACTGCTAGAGAGGAGAGAGAGCTTGTTGATCGCTGGATTTGGTCAGCTTAGCCGCCGATTTATTGTTGGAGGCAACAGATCTCGAGTTTGGATGGAGAATGCAATTGCAATACCCATGAAAGAAAGAAGAGAAGTGTCTCATGTTGAGTGATGGCCGGAGGAGGTGTAGCATCGGTGCACCAATCTCCTATGAAGCTGAAGTTTGGATGAAAGACAGAAATGATGAAGAGGGAGGATATGTAGAGTCAGAGAGAGTATCTAGTCTTTGTGTGTATGTGAGTGTGTGCGTGTGAATGAATTGAAGAGGGAGAGAGAGTTAGGGGTTAAAACTTAAAACATCTTCTGAATAAAATGCCTTCTTACGGTTCACGTGCTTACCCTATCCCATGGTACTAATGATGTGTACAGTAGTAGTACACAATTATCAGTTCGGTTCAGTTTCCCATGAGCAATAAAATGATGAAACCGAGTCCAGACCGATAACTCTGCTTAGGAACAAATGAAAACCGCAACCAACCCAACTAGTCGGTTCGGTTGGGTCGGTTTTTTCAATTTTCTTGCTCAGCCCCTCCAAGCCTTAGGGCAAGGCAAAAACAGATGACCTTGGGTCTTGCTACCTCTCATGCACATAACACAATTATACGGAGAAAACCCCTTATTCGGTCTACGCTGTTGGCGCCAATCATTGGTATTCAAATGCTTGAGAGTCACCGACAAGGCGAAGGCTTTAAATTTGAACGAAACCTTGGACTTCAAAATTAAATTATACAGAGGAAAGTCAATCTGGAGTGGAGGATGGATGAGACTATTCATGAAAGTCTTAGACAATTACAATCCAGATGTAGCTGGAAGCCAAATCCGACTGTTGATACGTGCCTTTGTTCAACTTGGTTGAATTAATGGGGGTACGAATTGTCTCCATCTTCAGTCTAATTTCATTAACATATGGACAAACAAATGCGATGCGGTGAGTTGACTGGTATCTAAACATCGGTTCTAGCATATAAAAAACTCATCAGTTATTGCTGTTATTGATTAGTTATAGTTTGTGGACCATCTGTAGTATGATCGACGTAAGGTTCACATGTAACTTTACTACTGGCAAAGAGATTTCATGTTATTTTTGTATTTTTCATAATTTGTTGAAAAGGACCAGACTGTGAAGAAAAATGATTCGTGTACAGACTTCGAGAACTTGGTAGAACGTCTCGAGTTGAGTTGAGATGTATAATTTAGTAACATAGTATCACATAAACTGAAGATACTACACGAATGGGCTTTTTCTAGTTAGTTTTGAATTAAATACTTTGGAGAACAAATTGCAACCGAAACTGACCAAATAGAAATATTTATCACTAATGATACAACCAATAGAAAGTAGGGTTATATGGAGGCTCAAGTTCTGAGAAATTCACTATTCAGATAGCATTTGACTCGGATAGGAAGGCTGATACATAGGGGAATAGTCTTCAATTTTCCGTCTCCGAAAGAGCAGTTGGCCTCTGTTCCCGCCACGAGAACTAGGGAGGCTGGACCAAAAGGATGAAGAGATAGAGTAGGTTTTTGAGGGAAGAAGTCCTTTCCCGGAAGAGGAATAGCGGCTTCCGGAGTAGCATGAGAGTTCCACTTCTATTTATTGACGAATGCAAACCCCAAATAAGGTGTTCTTGATTCAAATTTGGGCACTGGATCCCTTCGGCCCTGGATATCACTCTTGATGGCCTTCTTTCCTTTCATTTTTCTAAATTAATCTGCCTTGGTTTGCTGTGACTTGTGAGGCCTCGCCGACTGAGTAGATTGGAACCAGGCCCGAGGGAGATAGAGCTCAAAAGGGATCAGAGAGATTATGGCAGATCATGTTCACCAAGAAATGACCCGAAATTGGATCTTGGTCTATTTTATATTGTTCCTTTTAATTCTGCCCACTCTTCGTTCACTAGTGGCATTCGGTCACAGAATGGTCAATTCCATATGATTATGGGACCGGACGCTGGAAGAATTTATTTCCTCCTTCTCTAGTCCAGTCATTGGATGATATACTTAGGATTCTCCACCCCTTCTATCTTTTATGGGGGAGAGAACTGTTACCCGGTAGCACTTTCTCAACTTTTGGGAGCGTTTACCAGGGGGGATTGGAAGGTTCGCACCTATTATTCGACCTTTCGTAATGGTTCCCTTTGGATAATCCTTCTTCCTTCTTTGCTTCGATCGATAGAGTCTAGAATTGACGGATTTAATAGAGTCAGCAAGATCGGGAAAGGATTTATCTACTCTACTTCTCAACGGAACTCTCTATGCCCCCTCCACTCGTTATATGCCGGTTAGGTCTGCACGCTTGCTGCCCTCTCCTTAGCAGTTGAGCTTCATGCTTTCCTTCCTTATCGGAGTTTAGTGAATCAGTGATTAGATGGATCTGCCCCTGTAGATCGCCTTCAAAGCAATGCTCCACCAGCTTACCCTCTTTCCTGCCTCCGACCCGGACTAGACGTATTGATCGTTCTCTAAGCGCGCTTACCTAAAAAGCCCGCGTCAAATCTATTCCGATTCTTACAACACCTAAAGGGAGAGGAAGGTAGATGGACGCAATCTCGACAAAGGCGATAGCTGCAATCCCGCCGGTCATATACGTCATTTCTTGACTAGAGCATAGGAGAAATCGATCTCAAGAATGAAAAATTTATGTAGCACATAGCTACAAAAAGACGGGGGAGAGGGGGTTTTACGATTAATTTAGTCCAAATCTCAGATTTTGGTTATGCTGTATTAGACTGTACAACTATGAACATTTTTACATTGGAATTTAAAATTGGACTTTATCAGTAGACAAAATCATTATGCAGTTCTTTTATGCATGAAAGTGTTATTTAGGGAGTATTTAGGTGTGTATATGTGTTTATGTTATTACATTTATATCTATCGTTTCTTGCATGTTTTTTCACACAATTTTAATTTGCATTCACACCATGAAGTTTACCCTTTTGCTTCTTTCTTGCCAGGTTTTGACGATAGAGAAGTTTGAGCATCTTGGATTTTTAATCTATTTTGGTGAAAAAGGACCAGAAAGGACTCCTTTGAGCCAGAATGCTCCTTTCTTTGCCAATTCAGATCCTGATATGCCTGCTGCTCCTGTTCCTGCAGCACAAGTTCATGAATGGCTCCTACAGAATATATCTTCTGCACTGGAACATATTTCTGAAAGAGTTGCTGCAAAAGAAAATGGTCCAACCAGTGCCTCCGATCAGGATGTTCAGATGGCTGATGCCTGTGCTAGTTCAGTAAAGGCCTCAACCAGTGCTAGGGGTCCAAGTTTCATTGAAGGAATTTCCAAATCATCATATGTAAAGCAAGCATCTGAACTTAAAGGTTCTTTTGTAAAGGTTAGCTGTGTTTTCTGTTTTTCTGCATTTATTGGTTGCTGGCGGAAGTCATACTAATTGATTTACTTGATGGCAAATTATTGTGTTACATCTGTGCATGCTATCACTTAAATGAAACAAGTTAACATATAAGTGCCTTTTTGTGTTTTTTATAGTTGCCACATATCTCACTTTATTTGTGGCCCCTTTGGTTATGGAAAGCTACCAAGGTGATAGTTCAATTAAGTTGTAAAGTTCTATATACAAATGGCAGAGGGTCCCATCGAGATTATTAAATACGAGGTATACCCATGACCTTGGGCATGTGGAGCAATTTTTTTAAAAAGTCAAAATCTTATTTGGTGCAGTAAAATATTAATTCAGAAAACTGAAAAATTGGGAGAAATGTGTAAAGAACTCTAAAAATTGAAAATTTGTGGGGAATGTGGAAAAATTCAAAAAGTTGAAAAATGGGGGGAATGTGGGAAATAATCGGCTGTGATTGTTTTAATCCAATGGCTGAGAATGTGACACATCTTAAGTGTCACATCATGACCTCTTTATCCTGTAGATGCTTTATTGCAAGAAAGAGAGATCTTGTTGTTGAATGCAAGTATTTGTGTGTTTTGGTATTAAATTAAGTGTAAAAGGGCATGGACAATATTGGGCTCGAGTCAAGATGGATAGAGTAGTGGAAGAGAAGGCTTTCAAGGCTTTTACGATTTTCTACTAATCACGGAGCTTGGGAACATGTAGTGAACACTAGTTGTTGGAAGCTCGCATGTTAGGCCTTCTGCATTGTTAGGGATAAGTAGTTTGCTGAATGGTTTGCCGGAAGTAATTGGGGTGCAAGTTATGTTTGGTAATTAAATAGTGCATATATTTATTAGAACTGCTCTATCACCTACTAAAATGGAAGGTACTAGAGGGTTAACATTAGTTTTCATATGTAACACACTCAGTTTTGGTTCCTATTTGATTGTCCAATCACATGAATTTCTCATAAACGTTATACATTGTGTTTGTACCTTATTTAAGTCTTCTACTCATTTGAATGCCCCAGTGCACCGTGTATCATCCAAAGAACATTATATTAACATTTTCAAATCAGCCTAATATCATATGAAACTTATTGTACATCTTTTGGGTGGAAAGAGAAGATTTTGTTAAGATATACCAAGTGAATTAGAAATCCACCAACCATACTAGCACACGTAAACAAACTCGACTAGAGGCATGAGGCCACCCAAACAAAATTAAAGACCCAAAATAGTTGACCAATTTCTCGCCAAGTCAGTCATCGCCAGAACTCAAAATATCGCCATGGCTTTCACCCACAAAGATGCCTCAAAAGATTACATACCTTCATAGTATATTAGCTACTACAATCTCGCTATGAAAATCCTTGAGTTTCTTTTGGTTGAAATACATCATAGAATAGCCAACCTAGCACAGTCCCGAAGCTCTCCTCTTTCTCTTTTACCAGAACCCTTCCACGAATGAGCCACAATTGAGGGGTAACCTTAGAATCAGCACATATGAGAAAAAGGACTCCTATAAATGGCAAACCATCTTATATTGAACGAACATGTGCGAATATGTTTAAGTAGCATGCATGTGGAGGACACATGTCCGAGACTTGCCGCTTTCGTACGTCGTATTGTTTCTCCATAATCCCTAGAATTGACTTTTCTGTGAACTAGAGGCAATGCAAAGTCCTTAATTATCTGAAATTTATTCTACATTATGCTCTATTCTCAATCTTTTACATTGTTGTACTCTATAGGTTCAGGCTCCACGCCTAAAAACTTTGGTTCAACAAATATTGTTGATAATCTTTTTATTACAAAGTATTGTCATTTTAGGATTTTGCAGAAGCCTAGACGCATGCATCACCACTAGTAAGCATAAACTTGAGAATAACTGATGTGTATTATGACTTAACAGACAAAGATGTACCCAAAATTAATATCTTGTGATGTTTGTGATCGATTATTATTATTATTATTATACTGGTTGTGACACCATAGTCCTCTATCTATTTATTTTGGCTTTTTTATTTTTATATTTTGGTGTAAATTTATCTGTTTTAGTGTGCGTACCTCCGCCACTTATGTAGTCTTATTTTTGTTATGTTTGACTGTTTTTTCATCATCTTTGCAATCTCTCCCAGACATCTAGTTTAGTCAACATAGTTTGAAAATTGATATTAATGTTCTCATTCTTTCCTTTTTCTTTTTCCCCTCTCTCTCTTTCCTCGGTTGTATTTCTCTTTCTCTAAACTTTGTTAATGTTAATTTTTTAACTGAAATATGGGTTCTATTTGCAGGTTGTAAATTGCCATGAATCTGTCATATATGTATTAGCACCTTTGAGATATGCAACAATATATGGATGCTCTGATGCTACCATAGTGCTTGGGGCTGTTGGCAAGGTACTTTGAGTTTTCACACATGTTTGTAGACTGATAAGCCTTTTACAAAAGATGCAGTATATATGTATCATATCAACTCAATTCAGCTTTTATCTCATCTGCTTGCTGGTTCCATGAATGTCTGCTCTTCTTTATTGTCCGTTACAAGAATTTCAGTGAAGACCAAATATTTAGTTCCTCTTGGCGAACATTCGTCAACTGGAAGTTTGGAGTTATATGCTTGTTCTTCATCTGTTTTATTGGATGAGCAAGTCTTGTCTGTTTTAGGTTATGTTTCCAACATATTGGGTTCTGATAACTATAATGCTGGTGCTAGTATGAAGTTGGTTTCCTGGGGGGGGGGAGGTAAAATTTCATCAGCAGAGGGGAGTAGAATGTACGTTGCATAACCCCTATTGAAATTCCGCTTTAGAAACAGTTTCAAACTTGATTTACTTTGAAAAAACACCAGAAACTAAGAACGATCCAAACTGGGACTCTAATAGTCTTAAAGTTTCCATGTATTGCATCTTACAGGCATATGGGTATGTCAGTCTCCTTCTGCAACTTGACATGCATCGTTTAGTATTTATGCCTGCTAGGTTGCAGCAATAATTGTCAAGTGTGCTTTAGGGTGGTATAGTTTGTAGGCGTAGATCCTAAAACAATGGTTTTATGTTTTTCCCCTGTGCTTGCCTTATAGTTCGCTGTGCTTTACATCTTTGATCATTTTTGATGGCTTAGCAGTTAACATGTTTGCCTTAGTATGTGAAGTTCACTTATGGTGTTGCATCCTTGCCTATAACTTAGTTATTGAATTCTGCATGTTGACAGCTAGATGGTTATTGGTGATTATAGTGTGCTACCCTTTTAACTTTATGCGACCTCCATTAATAATCTTTAACCAAGGAATGGGAAAATGGTGAATGAGGCAATTCCTGAGAGACAGTTTACCGACTCGTCTTGTTAGGTGCTATCTGCTACTTAAAATCTCGTCTTAGTTAGTGCTATCAAATGAAGACTTTGATTTATAGATTGATGCATGCAATTTCCTGTCTGTATTACTTCAAATTTGAAGCTCTTGCTCTGTAGCTTTGTTTGATTCTCTCTAAAATGTATTTGACAGTGAGCCATCTCATGCTGGTGTTATTGTATCAATAATCTGGACTCAATAGTGCTATGATCAGTATATGATGGGCTGTGTATTATGTCACTTCCAACGTAGAGTTTTGGAATTGTACCTCATATTGTTACACAACTTTTTCAGGCAGTAAGAGTCGAACACTGCGAGAGAGTTCATGTGATTTTGGCTGCAAAACGAATCTGTATTGCCAATTGTCGAGAGTGCGTGTTCTATTTGGGGGTGAACCAACAACCCCTTATTGTTGGTGACAACCATAAGCTGCAGGTGTGCAATTCTTTCCCTTGTGAAAAATCTACTTATTGCCTGCCAAATATAGCACGTTCTATTTTGCATGTATTATGTGGGTTTTGGGTGGCGGTGAGGGTTCTGGTTTGATTGGTTTTAGTATTCACAGACTTTGAGCTTGCGTTGGAAACCCCGCATGCGTTTACTTATGTAAATCATATGCACAATTCAGTTTTACTCTGTTTCCCAAACTGTGCATGGGCCAGATAGTTGTACGATTCAAGTATCAAACTTGGGTAACACATTGTATGAAATAAATTACTCCCTCCGTCTCATTTATATTGGCCAACTTTCTATTTTTGTTTGTCTTAAAGTTTTTGGCCACTTCGGTTTTCAATAGACATTTATTGCCGACTTTGTCATTATACCCCTAACTGTACAATATATTTACATAGTAAATCAATTACAACTTAAAGTTAAGTTAACCATTAATAAGGGTAAAAATGGAAAAAGAGAAACAATAAATGTATTAATTGTTAACCCTTAATCCGTGAGCTTTTTTCCCTTGGCCATTATAATCGAGACGCAGGGAGTATTTTTTATAGATACTTCCTCTGTCATGAGTATTTGCTTGGAGACAAGCTCACATTATTAGTATCTATAGTATAAGTAGGAGCGGTTGATGTGACATTTATGCTGTGTCGCATCCTCATCCATTGGTTTAAAACTACCTTGGCCATTGATTCTTCCCCCCACCCCCATTTTTCAAATTTTTTGAAAATTTCTTCTTTCCCCACCAAATTTTTAATTTTTTGAATTATTTCCACATTTTCACAGTTCTTTCCATATTACTCACAATTTATCAAATAGTACATTTATTTTAAGAAAGTTGCACTTGCACCCCACGTGCCCATGGGCGTGGGTATATCTAGTTCTCTATACATGCATCCACTGCCAATGTTTACATTTAGCTTTCCACTTGGACCTTACTTAATTCTTGACATAATTTTTACTCAGTACTTGGTTACCTTGTATATACAATGCATGAATATGACTACAATTAGAATGCAGCTAATTAATGTTTATTGAAATTGAATTGGCCAAAAACTTCTAGATAGCCAAATAAAGGAAAGTGGTTCAGTATTGTTGAAACAATGTCTAAAAATTCTATTTGGATAGTATTCCTAAATTCTATTTGGAAAAGAATTGCAGTAGGTCACGTCTTATTGGTGGGAGACTTTGCGATTGTTTCATTATGATTGAAGGAAGTGTTGTTTACATTAGTAATAGAAGATTTTAAGGCAGTAAAGAAGTCTACAATGGTTGTTGCTTTCCGAACGGGTATTCGGGTTTTGTATTTCGTGATTTTAAGGTGTTTTGTAGCTGAAGAGACCAGTTGTGAGAGCGTTGGAATCTCGGGTATTTTATTGAATTAAAGGAGGCAGTCGTGCCCCTTTTCAACTAAAATAGTGGGTACTGTGTAGGGATTGTATGAGATTTTAAGGCAGTAAGGAGGTCCACAATGGATGCTGCTTTCCTAACGGGGATTTGGGTTTTGTATTTCGTGACTTTTAGGTGTTTTGTAGCTGTAGAGACCCAAATTTTAGAGTAGAAGTTTTGTGTATAGGACAATATAGTTATTTGGGTCGTGAGGGCGTTGGAATCTCGGGGAATTTATTGAATAAAAGGAGGCCATCATGCCCCTTTTCAACTAAATAGTGGGTACTTTGTAGGGATTGTATGAACCCAGTAACCCTCTTCCTGGATAGATTGATTGATAGGAAACTCTCCTGTAAATTTCTCATTCTATGCAGTGGATTTGTTGCTTGACTTGAGGGAGTGGCAAGTCTAGGACTTTAGGTCAGCGGGGTCAAAATAAACCGTAAGAAAGTAAATTTTATTTCTAGCAGAGGGCAAAGATGTTCAAATATGGATAAATAATCACTACTTTGTCCATAACAAGTGATTCAATAGCAATAAAATTGTTTATATCTGTGGAAAACGTTACAGGGTAGACCACTGATTACCAATATTTTGCATATTGCTGAATGCAAATAATTAAGAACATATTTGTGAATGAAAAATATGAATCAGCAATTAGAGAAGTTTGGTGATAAAAAAATTAGTAGCACTCAAAAAGCTAATTACATACAAACAACCCAAATAAATATTGAAAGAATGATATCATTGATGTAATTAATAACAAAATCATTAGATATTAGTGTTTACAACAATTCACATTGCATATTTGACTTCTGTCCCAAATGGGCTTCCATTTAAGTTATTTTAATAAAGAAAACTGGAGTGGAATTAAAATTTTAAAAATAATGTACGGAATTTTTTAGTTTATCAGGTCTCTATTCCGCTGAATATTTCATGAAATTTCTAATTTGACCTCATATTCATATTGTTATTCCTTTTCACCATTTTGTTTGGAAATCCAAGGTTCCACCTAAGTTCAAGGTTTTTGCTTGGTCAATTGCTCTTAATTGTTTGAATACCAATGATTGGAGACAAGGACGAGGCCCTTATAAGGCTTTATATCCATATGTGTGTCATGTGTTCGTGAGACACAAGATCACTTGTTCCTACATTGCCCCATGACGCGGCGTCTATGAGTTCCTTGTTTGCGGTGAGAGGGGAATATTGTAGTTTCCCCAGACTATTCAGGATATGTGTTTTGATCAGACATGAGGGTTTTGCTGGGGGTAAGGCTAAGGATGCTAGAATCCTGTGGAGCTGTGCAGTGTTAAGGTTACTATGGAACATTTGGATGGAAAGGAATTCCCGAATCTTTAGGGACCATGAGTGAGCACCTACCTTCTGCCATTCTTTGGGAGAAGATTTCTTTTCAGGTCTCTCTTTGGGCGCGAAGTTTCGGAGCTTCAAGCTTGCCTTTAGTAGATTTGCCTAGGGATTGGTGAGCTGCTTTGTGTTTCTTATAGCTTTAGCCTGCTTGTATTTTGTTTATTTGGTGGATCTCAAGTCCCACCCCTTTGTATTAGCGCTTTTTTTCTTATTAATTTTCTTTTTCCATCAAAATAAATAAATAGTTATCAGGTATTAGAGGGTTGCTCTTGAAATAAGGATTAAGAAAGTGAAATAAGACACAAAAAACAAAAACAAAATACCTGCTAAATCATGAACCACAATAGCTGATTCTGAACCTCCTTTAAAAATGGCCATTTTAGTTCCATTAATAACTGTAAATAATTTTTTATTTCAAAATTATGGCTTCATCAAATTTAAAAAGTGAAGAGGATTATGTGACTTCTATTAAACTGGTAATATATGCAATGCATTTGCTTTCAAAGTTGAGGGGGGTAAATTTTATTTATTAAAAAGTTTAAATTACTATAGTACAATTTCAGGGGGGAAATTTGATATTTTTGTAAAAGTTCGGAACTCGGGGGTATGAACTGATCCATCCCCCTTATATATCGATCCGCCCCTGCCTTGGGTGGATTAAACAACGTTACATTTGACTCCTGTTTTCTTGTTTACTTGATTGATCGTTTACTTTATCATATTTTTGCCATCATTTATCCTATTTCTTGATAGTTGTTTTTTTGACCAACTGCTCCGGCATTGAAGATAGAAACATGGAATTTTCAATCAGAGAAAATCCTTGTTTTTGTAACTAATAAAAATGGGACCCAAGGAGTAGCATAGGCTGTAATCATAGAGGCGAAGACTTGGAAACACGAACTGTGGAAGTACAACTATGTGGGAGGAAAACATTCATGACGATTATACTATTTGGGTTAAAGTTGTATGACCAACATTGTTCTAATATTCTAAATGTTGCCAGACTTATTCTTGATTTGAAACCAAACTCACGAGTATATTGTTGACATCTGGAATACTGAAAGCACGCAGGTCTAATTGCTTATCCCAAATATTACGATGGTCAAAAAGTTAGTTTCCCTAGTATTGGCTTGGAAATGTTGTTGATGTCAATCAACTCTGTATAGATGCTCAATTTTTTTTGTCATAGAAGACACAATTTAATGAAGTTAAGAAGATGCGGAAGTGAACTATTTCCAGAAAAGAATGAAGAAAAAGGAAGAAAGTAGAACAGTAATATTTCACGTTTACCTTTATATTTAGCCCACCTCAGCACCTGCTGACATCTTTCTTGGCCAGCAATCAGGCCTTCAAACTGTTACCCCTGCATGTAGTTGGTGTGTTTTGCTCATGGTTGATATTGTGCATTTATTTCTCAGGGATTATATGAAATCGATTCGTGACATATTTTTCATAGCCCACAAGCATGCAGCACCCTTTATTATCTGTACTTCAACGTTTTATGGTTGATGATGGTATGCCTTTTGTGCTGTACGGTTTCCATAAATTTTTATAATTTTCTAACCCTGAATGCATATATAGCTTGATTAAATATGTGAGGAACTTCATTTTATCTTGCCCTTTCCCGGTAGCATGTGCTTTTGTATACTTGTGTCTGCAGATGTTAAATATATGTTTGAAATGTGTATATGGTTGCTTGATCGTTTAGATAAATATTTGTAGCTAGGATCCTCTCTTTGACTGAGTCTATGTTTTGTTAAGAGGCTGTGAAGTCAAATTGGTCGTTTGATACGAGGAATCTAATTTTTTTTATAAGCAAAAGGGGTATCAAATAAAAACGACAGCAAAGGGAGTGTGTCCCATGTACGCACGAGGTATACAAAGGTTAATGACCAAAAAAGACCTATGCTATAGTCAAACTCTGCGCAAATTCCTCAAAACTTTCAAAAGAACTAGGCATTGCCTCCATAATCCACAAAAACAAAGTATGAAGTGTAGATGCCTTAAGTTTATCTACAGATAGAGCTTCGTTAAAGGTTCTAGTAGTTCTACGGTTTCTATCCCTCCACATTGTCCATAATATACACTAAGCTGCTGCAGCTAACCACTGTTACTCCTCTCTTTTTAAAGGGACCAGCATAACAGAAGATCTTTCACCGTCTTTGGCATAGCCCACTGAACTCCAAATAAAGCCAGCACAAAATTTCAGAGTTGTCTCACTACTGGGCAATGCAAAAACAAATGATTGACATTCTCTTCTCCTTGCATATACATGTAGCACCAATTCATGTAACTTACCTGACGTTTTCTAAGGCTTTCTCCTGTTAAAATTGCCCTATTCGCTGCTTCCCATGCAAAAGAAGCCACTTTCAAAGGGGCTATGGATTTTCAAATGCCTTCCATGGAAAATGGTCCCCATTGCCCCATTGCCCTGAAATATAAGCTTGTAGTATGATTGCACATAGAATGTTCCTCCTCTAGTACCCTTTCGGATTGCTAAGTTTTAGCCTCTGCTGTCTAAATGCACAAAATATAGTTTCTAAAGAAACTTTGCTACTGACTAGCTCCCATGGTACTAGACTAAGTTTATCTCACTGGTTTATCTTTTTAGTTGTGCTATTTACATTTCCATCTTAGCTTCATTATTCTGTCAATCCTTCACACTGATTTACTGATTATGATTTGGAGATATTTTCATTGATCAAAATCTTTTAGTAGCTTTCAGTTTCTAAGAACAAAGGGACCTTTCTACCTTCCGTTGAAAAATTTCGAGTCCATGTTAGTTACATGCGTTTCCCAGGAAGAGGTTAAGGCCATTTAAGAGTGGCCCTAGGTCCACTATTTGGATTAAGTTCTGCACGCCTTTTATCTTTTAATTTTGTATCCATAGAAGTAAGAATATTCCTTTCTCGGATGGTGTGCATTTCTCCTTATATACTATCACTCTTGAGGGGTTATTGATATTTCAAATGTGCTTTGTTTTTGGCATGCTTGTTATTTCTCAAGGTTGCACCATATAATACATTTTATCCGCAATTGGAGGAGCACATGAATCAAGTTGGTATTGAGGCTGGTGTCAACAGATGGGCTGAGCCGGTGGCTCTGGGTTTGGTTGATCCACATGATTCATTATCTCATCCTGCAGGTGTTTCCGATGTTCAAGCTGAGTCTGCTACTCGTATAGATCCTGATCAATTTGCAAACTTCTTGGTATGGTTTATCTTCAATTTATACATGCGTTTCATTATCCGAAGGGTGCATAATTATTGATATCATGCCCAGTTTGAACTTCAGAAGACTCTTTAAGTATTGGCACCATCTTTTAAATGTCCATTTTCCTTCTTTGACCCCTTTTCGTGTCACTTTTCAGGCTTTCTATTTTATTGCAAAAGTTAATTGATATTACGTCGCTTTGCACAGATTCCCAATTGGCTTGAAAGTGAGTCACCTGGTTCCACAAAAGATAATCCATTTCCTTTACCAGACGTGTATATGTCATCTCAGCAGCGAAATGTAGGTGCAAGAATCATTTATTTCAATTTCATGGAAGTGTGTTTCTGATATAATTCCTTTCAATAGGCATATCTCTGCATAGCAAGTTAGTTGTTTAAAGTACTTCGCAGACGTTTATTCTTGGTGTTCCTGTTTTAAAAATTATTTCAGCACAAGAATTTAGTAGAAGTTAAGCAGATTTTGAGAGAAACACAGCTTGAAGATAACAGGAAAAAGGAACTATCAAGTGCACTTCATGTGTACTTCAAAGACTGGTTATATGGTAATGATTGTTTACGCCTTTATCTTTTTATGTTTGTTTTTGTTGTATTGCGAGTTTTTCCCTACTGAATCATGCACTTTTGGGTTACACTTGTTTTTCTACTTTTCCTTTTGGAAGCCTGAATTACTATGACTCATAATAACGGTAGAGGAATGAGTCTTCCCTCTGGTCTGCTTTTCCAACTTTTAGCATTGGTCCATATATTGTTCAACTGAAGTCTTCGTTGTCCTCTTTTTTAGAGAAATGATCAGTTCGCTGAACAATCATATGGTGAATTTTGTATACCAAATTTCACCTAAGGCTTGTATTTGTTTATATTAGGTGGATTCCATGCTTGATTGATCATCCCCAGGGCTGGTCTGATTCAATGTGAATTTTCCGATTGTCGGTCAAGTGATCCACCTGAACTGTAACTTGAAACTCAAAAATGGAACTGCTAGCTACATCTTTTCTCCTAGTAGAACTGGAAGTTGGTAAAGTAGTACATTTTTGTATTTTGCCTCCAAAGAGGTTTGAACCCTTGGGAGAGGAATCAGGATTTCCTGTCCTATTTGGTGTCTCATATCCTGTTCCATAACTTTTAAAAATTGACCCATATCCTGAAATTTTAATCTATAATTTTGGGGTCCATCCCCAGGGCTGGTCTGATTCAATGTGAATTTTCCGATTGTTGGTCAAGTGATCCACCTGAACTGTAACTTGAAACTCAAAAATGGAACTGCTAGCTACATCTTTTCTCCTAGTAGAACTGGAAGTTGGTAAAGTAGTACATTTTTGTATTTTGCCTCCAAAGAGGTTTGAACCCTTGGGAGAGGAATTAGGATTTCCTGTCCTATTTGGTCTCTCATATCCTGTTCCATAACTTTTAAAAATTGACCCATATCCTGAAATTTTAATCTATAATTTTGGGGTCATCTTTTAAATGGTTGAGATGGGGTTTTGGAAAGATGGACACCAAATGAGAGAGAAGATCCGAACTCTTGGGAGAGGCATTAGGCATGTTGATTCCATTTGAGCTAAAGCTCATTGGTGAAGCTGCTAGCTACATGTATTTACAAATTCCTACTTACAAGATTATAGATAGTTTTATTTTATTTTATTTTTTATTTTTTTGTTTTTTTTTTGGCCCCAAGGGGGCATGGGAAGGGATCGAACCTGAGACCTCACATACTGTAAAGCCCAGCTCTACCACTAAGCCACCCCTTGGTTCCCGATTATAGATAGTACCCAATGTTCATTCCCAAAAAGTGCGTCCTTGAATCTTGGTTTTTGTCCAAAAGAAATATTCCCATTTCTAATTTTAAGATACAAATCTCTAATCCCTTTTCCATCTTCTTGCTTTTTAAAAACATGATATTTATTGTATCAATATTACGGAAAGTAGTTTCACTGAATGCAAATCAAAGGATATATAACAAAGTAGAACTGTGATATTTTAAAGTTTGACTTTTCGAAGGGGGACCTTTTGTGCAGGGGTGTGGATTTTGTTTTTTTCTTTTTTGGGGGGGGGGGGGGTTGTATTAACTATATTGTGGTTTTAGACAATTGAACTAAAACCCATCTTTTACATGATAATATGATTTTTATCCTCTATGCTTGTTCTTGATTCTTTCGCTTACTAAAAAAATGTTGGATTGATTTCTCGAATGGATTCAGACTCATATGCAGTAATATTTATTCTGAAAATTCTACAGCTTCAGGAAACATCAGGCAGCTGTACTGCCTACAAGGTGATTAATTGTGAGAATTTTGATCTTAGAGCACCAGAGTATTAAATGGAACATTTTTGTCTTCCATAGCGTTCGGCTTTCATTCAGACTGCACAAGTTACTCTTGCCATTTCTGTTGGCACTGCAGGCAGTTGAAGGTGAAGTGCTGCTTTAAGTAACAATGGTAAGCTGAATGGATGCAGTGTGATTGCTCTGGTTATTGCAGTTCCTAACTCGCTTGTAATTTTTCAAATGAATAGAATTCTGTAATAGTTTGTTATGCTAGATTTGCAGCCTTGTTATGTTTTTAGTGCTTGATGTCTCCTTCCTACCAATCTCTTTTAACATGAAAAGGTCGTCTTGAAGCCAAGATCCAGTATGATCTGAGAAAAGCTGTTGTTTAGTTTCATATGGTTGTCAGCTTTGTAGCGGGATGTATTTATGGAAATTTGGTAGCATGTATTTTTGCTGCCTCATTCGAGCACCATCTTATTTTTCTCCATATGAGTTGACGAAAATTTGTTTAAACATTTTAATTCTTTTCATTGTTGGCCAAGTTCAAACAGTGAGTGATATACCACAGAACCAGCGGGATATCACTATAATTTCAGAAGCCACTGTCATGATGACCTTCAAACTATCAGGTGTTTTGTTAAAAAGATTGAATTGTAGTCTAGTTGAAAGGTTGATATGTAAACCGTCGTCTTGGAGTATTTAATGACGTTCCTACATTGACACTTGAGGTAACGATGGATTCAATAAGTTCTTGCACTGAATAGGGAACCGCCGAATACACCGGCTACGCCTAGCATATGAAATGGGGTTCAAAAGGATCCCCCGTTCTTCCATCAAATATTTTGCTTTACCATTTCCGAAGGAACTGGAGTTCCATCTCTTTTCCATTTCCCCCCGAATTTCCAGGAATGAGTCACTTCAAGAGCCTTCGACGGTTCTACGGGTATCCCCCGAACACAGCTTACAACTTTCATCGTACTGTGCTCTCCAAAGAGCAATTCTCTTCTTTTTTCTTCTTTGTTGCTTCTTTCTTCTTTTTTTCTTCTTCTTTGGGATAAAAAAGCCAAAATAAGTGATTTTAGCCCTTATAAAAAGAAAACAGGGAGTTTTGACTTTCGGGATTTATTTCAAATATTTAATAACTTGATTTTTATCTAATGCATTCTCCGAAGAATTCAAAGCGAAGCAATTGGATGTCCCACATGGATAGAAGGAGAAAAATTGGAATTAATTCTAACTCCCACAGGATGAAAAAAAACAAAAGGTCCTGAGAAAATAAAGAATCCGCTTCTCGGATAAGCCCTTACCCGGGAAATTTCCAAACGAACAATTTCAACGAAATCGTTAAGCTTTTTATCATCCTGGCATCGAGTTATTTTTCAGAAAGAACAAGATCTTTCTTTTTTCAGGCGATCGGAAAATAAAGAACTGGGGAGGCCTCCTGCAGTGCTTCTTTCGGGGTTAAACTTCCATTTGTCCATATTTCAAGAAATTGGAGTGTCAGTTCCGAGTGAACTTTTATTTTAAAAAACTCAGGTCCAGAATAAGTACGAGTATCAAATGCTAAATTTTTGTCATTTCTCTGATATATAATGTACAATGGGCATATCATTTGCATGCTCGAGTAAATTTTCATTTTCCTTTCATATTTCTCAGGTAATCATACAAAATGCCGTAGAGTTTTTTTTTTCAGAAGGGGTCAACTAAAAGTTAAGAAAATGGGCTCGGTAGAAATCAAGAGTGCGAAAGGACTGCATTGTGTTTGTGTGCGCCAATTAAGGGTATGTTTTGACTAAATGCTGGCATGTGCGTGATTGCCTATCTCTGTGTGTTGGTTTTCTTGCATCCATCAGATTGGAATATCTTTGTTGGTTCAAGCATGAAGAAATGCTTGAGCGGGGTAGATAACTTGTAGGACTTGTGTTAACTAATGGATGTACGATGACTTGAGTTAGAGGTGGATGACTTAAGAAGTGTTCTGTCAAATATTTGAAGATAACAACTCCATTAGTCAAAGGGCTGTAAACGAGCTAGGTTAGCTCGTATTTTCGTTTCGGTTTCGGCTTGACGACATGTTTAAGTTTGATTCGATTGGACTCAAGTCATGAGTCGAGCTTAACATCATTTTTAGGTTCATCATACTTTACGAGTTTGACTTGACTTGATCGCAAAATTTGTGAGCTGATTCGTTAAAGGCTCGATTCGTTAAGGTTCAATTTGACTCATCATTTGAAGGTCAAAATGTCAATTTTGGATAGCTAGATCCACTTCAGGGAACATTACTTTAAGATGCTAGGGGTATAAGTTCAAGTCAACACATATAATAACTCAAAAGGCATAATTAACATGTATCAAAAGTCTCAAATAGAAAATAAAACATGAAAAATACATAATATTGGAATAGGAAACATATGAACCGTAACAAATTATTAAAAATGTTCATTGATTTGTCGGCCTAAATTTGCCAACTATCTCCCCTTTTACCTTACCGTCCAATGCTTGCTCGCATCTGCTAGTGGTAAATTGGCTTCTTAGTAGTAATCTTTTAACTTAACCTCAATCTTCTAATTCACTCTCAGAAAGATGTACTTTTTACCTGTTTTCATAGAAGATCGAAGCTAAAGTAAGACCCCACAACCGAAAGTGAGGCAAGTAAGGAAGCGAACCCACAGAAGCCTTAAGCAGGGCAAATTAGTTTGAATGCGGTATGACATCAGTAGCAAAGGAAACAAATCAGGAAGGACTATTCCATTTTCAATCACGTCGCAGTCAAGAGTGACAATGCCTCCAGCGCAACTAAAATGAATCATAAGAAGCGCATTGCCGAAATTTGATGGAGCTCCTTCTTTGGCACCTATAGTAGAGCGTCTTTAACTTTGGAAAAAACGTAGTGAGCATCAAGGGTTCACTAGCCCACCACAGGTTTACCCAAAAGTCCATGAATAAGTTGGTGTTAGTGGTATTAGAGGACAACCTTATAAGACACATGAAATTCCAATCCTCGTCAAGGCCGAACCAATATCAAGATCGAACTCCCGAGCGGTGTAGGATTCAAGAGGTGGCTCGTACGGGCTCAAGAGGTGGCTCCCAACACTCTTCCGACGGTGTAGCACTTTGCCCCGCACAGCATCTCTAACAAAGGCGCAGCCAAAAGTTCAGGGATAGGTTGGTGCTACGTGGTATTAGAGGACAACCTTATAAGACACACGAAATTCC
>JAOTQG010104015.1:0-13094 GCA_025631175.1 Iris virginica
AACTCATAATCTCTTAAAATCATATTCAAATACTAATATCAAGATTCTGTAAATTCTCTAAATACACAATCTAAACACCATAATCAATGTAAACGAATCAAACAAATAAACAAATAAACATTAAATATCGAAAAAATGAACACTCGCAACATAAATGCTGAAAGAAAAAAGAGAAGAGAGATAGAGAGAGGGAGGGAGGGACTTTTATTTATTTTTCTATTTTCTCTCTCACATGCTTTAGGTAAGGTGTATTATAATTATCTAAAAAAGTGTTCTTTGCTAGGAGCATCTAGGTGCTCCGTATAAATTCTAGCTTTTGTCCCCTTACCAATATAATTGAGATTCATCTAGATGCTTCTTACTAAGAGTATTCTTTCTAAAACACGTGAAAAAGTAAAAATAAAAAAACTTCTCCCTAATCAACTTTCTTAATTTTAGGGATTGATTTCAAAAACATATCCATATCTCTCTCTCCCGATAAAATGCAGTCTCCACCCACTTCATCTCTCTCGTCGTCTCTCCCCCGCATTGTCCCTCTCTCTCTAAATCGCCATCTCTACCTCTCTCAATCTCCATAATAAAAGTCGGGAATAATCCTCCTCTCGCCGAAGCAACACTTTCGTCGGAGCATATATCAACCTAATCTGCCACAATCAATGAACCAATCCGCACCATCCTCCATCCACATCGCACCATCTACGACCCACCACCAAGCAACCGAAAACCACCACCCTCGTCATCCGTTATATGGAAGAGATCGATGAGAGAGATGATGTGGGTGGAGATGGTAGCTGGATGGTGATTCAACGGTAGAGCTTGGACGAGAGTTGTTATGGTGGACGGATCGAATTCAGTTGGAATTGAGAAGACGAAGACGGTGTTCATTTACCTCAACGTCGGATTCATTTGATCATGACATGGTGTTCATTTTGAGTTTTTTATATGTTATAAACTGGTTTGTTGGAAGGTTATAAATATTCATTTTGTTTGTGCTTAATGTTTACTTACTTATACGTTTAATTCATCTGAACACTTTCAAAATTTCAACATCGAAAATTAAGTTGTGTTCATTTAATTCTACGTTGGATTCATGTGCTCATAACATGATATTCAGTTTGAGTTTTTGCTCCTCAGCACCGGAAATTAAGTTGTGGTCATTTACTTCAACGTTTTGATTCATTTGCTCATAAAATGAAGTTCATATTATGTATGTATTGAGAGAAATCGCATGATTTTTAGTATTAAAATTTGAATCTCTGTCGATTTTTTGAGATTATATTTAAAGTGAATTAATTTAGGCATATATCTTGGGATTTAAATTATGCTAATTTTTTTTAGTTGAAAAAATTAAGAAAAATTCCTTAATTTTGAGAATTGATTGAAGAGAGTGGAGAAGAGTGAATACTCTTTTTGAATGGATAATGCTCCATATACCAACTATAGAGGTAGCATATTATAGTCTAATTATCGAAAACTAGGCACCAAAGCGGTCAACTTATGTCCGGAACCCGGGTGTTTTCTTATCCAAATTTTTTAATTTTTAATTTTTCTCTTTCATTGGTTATACATTTTTATTTTAAAGGCTCATGATAATTGGTTCCACAATTTGTTAGGCTTATGCATGAGACTAAAACTTTAAAGTGCCAAGGAGCGCTTTCATAATCCTTAAGCCATACATACTATATATATTTCCACGGTATCTGTATAGAAGATAACAACATCGACATCGCACATATCTCACACTAGTAATTATATAAACTTAGGAAGCAATAAAAAGAATGTCTTATAAAACACTAAAATTAGATTAGCGACGTATCATACTCTGCACAGAATAGAACAGATATCACTACACCCACAGATTGGTGGCATGTAGCAGCAGTATATACCAATAATGGGTTGGTCAGAGTGGAAGGGGCTCTGGTTCTCGGGTTCCGAGCCCTTAAAAAAATATAGTAGCAGTATCTGATCGCTTGATCCTTCCCTGCACTTCCCTTTGTCCACGTAAAGTTGAGCATCACGATCAAGTCGTTCTGACAGGAAGTTCAAGTGCAGTAGGTCTGAGGCCGATCTCCATATGCTCCGGAATCTCAGTTGGGCTCAGTGATTCCCATTCATTGATACTCGGTGACACCTTTCTTCTATCATGCAAGCGAGGCACAATCTGAAGCAGTCTAAACGCCTTGCTCCAACGACTAGCAGGCTCAAGTTGGCGGAGCTGTTTCCTTAGTAAGTGAAGAAGGAAAAGTAGAAAGCAGATTGTTGATGTGACCCCCGAGATTATGTATATGCCCAAGAAGCTGTCAAGGCTTAACCTTTCTGCATCGATTTCAGGAGCAACATTCGAAAAGCTTAGGGAGGAATTGAACCATTTATTTTCCAATGCTTGTAGCTCGCCACTTTCTAACAATTTTAGAATGGCTTCTGAAACATCGTTGGCGATGGGAGAGCCTTTCTGGAATACCTGCATGGTAGATGCAATTATTGTCTGTTTAATAACTTTGTTCTGCCAGATCTTTCATAGCTAGTGGGAAGACTTGGTTAGAATACTCACAAAGCCTTGTCCTCCAAATCTGTAGATAGGTCCAGTGGCTGTGTATTGGTCATAGTACTCGTTGAGGAAGACTTTGAGATAAGGGAGCTCAAGAAATGCTGCTTGGATGTCTCCGCTCCTGAATTTCTCTGGGTATTCATCTTGGCTGCTTATATTCTTGATGTTTCGAAGTAGAAGTACATCCTTCAAGTACTTTCCCACAAAAGAGTCGGGATCATAGCCAACAGTTGCATTGGTTCTCCTTAGCCACTCGATGTTTGGCACAGTTGGCTCAAGCCTCCGTACAGTAAGCATTGACGTGAGACTGGCTGTGTAGCTTGAAGTTAAGATGAACACAAAGAAAAGCCACGCTGTTACCACTGTTTTACTGTAGTTGCTTTGAATCTTCTCTCCTGTATAAAGTGTTCATGAACGTTGAATCAATCTGAACCTTGTTCCAAAATCTTTATAACCAGTCACTAATCTTAATTAGGTCGGCACGAAACTTACTGTGAGCATAAAAAAGGGAAGAGAAGGTGAACCATAATGCAGTTCCAAGCTGATCCTTCCAGGGGCCTCGGAACTCTTGATTGGTTTGATGCTCCATAAACCAAACCACAAACGTAGTGTAGAACAAGATGGCAAAAGTCGCTACCCACATCTTGTTAGAGAAAGGCTTCATGAACTTCCATCCCTTCTGAGGTTCTGACTTCACTGGAACCAGCATCGACAATCCAGACTCAACAAATGGCTGAGTGAACTCCACTAGTTTTACTCGATTGGCCAGTATAGTCACATCGCCAACGACAGCATCATAAGTCTTTCAACAAATTTGACACGCAAGAGAGAGAAACAAATTTGATCAGCAAATGAACCAAATAGAATAAGATCCTTGTTCACATAATATCTTTAGTCATTCTCTATCTCCTGGACCAATTCAAGAACATACATACAGTATAAAAGTCAAGCTGGGAGGTATCCTAACCGTGCAAGGTAATGGTATCTAAAAAGATAAGGTCCAAGTTAAAGGAAAGAAATATCAATGGTGAATTCCAACAAGGACCTTTATGTAAGGACAAGTCAAAATGGTTGATCAAATTATTTTAATGGGACACAACTGCTGCCCTTAACCTCAATTAACTATATTCTGCAGAAGATGGAAACTTTTAACTTTTTCCAAAACGTGATCAAACGTATAAAAGTAAATGGAGGTTATAGGAAGTAGTACCTTGTTATAGACATGTTCAATCAGATCATCATAGGAACCATTATAGTACGGGAAAAACTCATATGGTAGAGTATAACCCTGCTCTTTCTCCAGATAAACTAGCGCCGCCTTGAAAACATCGATGCAGAAACCAATCGGTTCATCCGAACTCTCCTGATGCACCACCTTTACAAACTTCTCGAAAGAGGTTTCACCCGGAACTCCGATCTTCAATGGATTTTTGATCGTAGGCATTGCCCATCCTTTGGGTTCTCGGTGTAAATCTCCTGGCCAGTTCACCAATGAATTCAGAGATTTCATACTATTATCTCCCTTAACTGTACTATGGTTATCTGAGAATCCATACTTGGATGACCAAAAACCGAGGTCTTTATAACTCTTTCCGACAATGTTTATTATTTGAAATATTGGGGAATCCGACAGTTTTCCGTCATGGAACCGAATATCACCACTTAAACCGGAAAAATTACTCAATAGAATCTCATTTAGTATTGCTTCTGCTGTAGCATTACCGCTTCCTAATTTTGCTACAGCCTGGGAAATAATGGTGACACTATCATATGCACGTAGAGCATGAATTCCAGCATCCAATTTATCTTCCTCTGGATTATCCAATTTGAAGGCTTGACGAAATGAAGCCTTGAAGTCGAGAAATGGCTTACTGTTTTCTGAGTAGTAAGTCTTGATACCTAAAGCACCTTGCATAGAGGACAAAACAGAGGTGTCGACAGAATCAAGAAGACACGACACACTCTCTGCTAATATCCACACAGAGTCCCTTCCCATTAGTCCTATATGCTTAGCTTCTTTGAATAAGTGTGTAGCCATCGGTAAAGAGGCATGGAGGACAATAAAAACCCGGGACTGTTTTTTCAACACTTCTGCTACCTCTTCACTTACAATTTCCTTCACGCCAGATGAAGAAGATAGTGGCGGAAGCACTAGATGGTGCTCAATCTCAGAACCAACCTTCTGAAGCGCCTCTGATAATGGAGCTAAATTATGAGATTCACCTCCATACAGATCGTCTTCGTACATTACTATGACCCTTCGCCAGTTATATGACTGGACCATGGCTGCTATGCAGGTTATTTCTTCATGACTGCTGGTAGCCATTTGTACCATGAAAGGCCATCGAAACCGAGCTATTGATGGTGTAATATCAGCAGCTGAAAATGAAATAACTGGAACTTGAGCTCGCTGTCCAATATGGGCAACCAAAGCCGTTTCCTCCCATGTATTCATTCCAATTATGACTTGCACTTGTTTCGTTTTTAACAGTTCCTCAGCTGCAACACAAATTTAGTAATTACCATCATTGACTCTCGACTAATCAATAATGTTCTCTCATCTGTGCAGTATTTCACTTCTCTAATGAGGATTCGCTGAGTGAAACAGAGGGATCAAAGAACAGGATATAGTAAGTGCTTTCATGTGCATGTGTGTGCCCTGGTGAAATTGAGAAAATTACCTGAAGAAGCAGCTTGAAGGGGGTCTCCCTTGGAATTCTTGAAATGAATGGCTAACTTGCGTATTTCCAAATTGCTGTTGAACTTTTCAACTGCTATTGTCATGGCTGTTTTCTGTTCTTTCCCTGCACGGGAATCAGCATCAATAATTGCACCAATGTTTGTGGTTCCACTGGCAGAAGTTATGATGGTCCCATGTGAGAGGATAGCGAGGATGATCATAAGCACAAGTTGGAATAACAAAGAAAAGGGTATTAAGGGTATAAATGAGGTACTTAGCTTGGAAGCCATGTTTGGTTATGCAAATTACAGCAACAATTTCCTTCTCAGTTCGTTATGAATGTATTATAAAGAGAAGGAAACTGATAATCATTCAGGGGAAAGAGATGTCTATAAGACAATCGAAAGAATGGAAGGTTGAGATTTGAATTTTGTTGGTGACACCGGCCCTTGAAAAACAATCCAACAGCTAGTCTGTTATGCCCCTCGGCTCCAACAATGCCATCTTTGACATGCACATCTTTGATAGAAAAGTCTAGGTCAAACTTGAAAGCCAAGAAACCAATGAAACTGTAGACTAGACTTGTCTAAAGGTAAGTGTGAGGAAAGAGGTATGTGATCAGGATTGAGCAAGGAATTGTGTTAGGTTTCTGGACTTTTGCCAGGAAACAAATTGTTTGTATCAATCCTACCAAACTTTTTTAACTTTCCACATTCTATCAACGTATGATAAGGAATAAGTGGAACAAAAAGTTCCCCTGAAAAGTAAAAAACTACAATTGTCTCTGAACATTCTTGCATGATCAAGAAAACTTCCTTTTCCCTGTTCAAAATATGACTAGATTACATGCCAGCTGGCAAAGGAAAAAGGGTGGGTTTCAAGAACTTGCGGTTCCAATTGATACGAACATAAATAGCTAAAACTAAATTGATGGTCATTGATTGCACAGAAGTTGAGGTTTAAAATCATAACTCTATCAAGCTTCAAAACTATGGGCTTTATTTAATGACAAGTCTTAAAGTTAAAGTACCTGCCTAGTCATCATTTCAGGACAGCCAATGATACCAATAAGAAACCATTTCATCACGAACCACCACTACTCCATCATCAAACGTGATATACAAATTCGATCACTCTATCAAGAACCACTGCCATCCCTGGGGTGAATTTAACAGCCTAATGCAGTAATCACCAGCATAGCACGAAGCACTTGACCACAGGTGTGTCACTTTGCTTTGAGCCTTTTTAATACTACGTACCAATTATGGGAGGAAAAAGAGAGCTCACACGCCAATGGCAATCACATGTCCATAAATTTTTGAAACCAAAGAGCAGTAGAAGAACACTAAGAAAATGCAAAAGGTGGGTAGTGGTGTCAACGATGCTACAGCTAGTTCTTTCTCTTAAACTTGAGGTAGAATTAGACAGGGCTTTATGACTACTACAACTCATGACAACCAAAAGTTCTTACAACAGATAAAGAAGAAACGGGAAGCAGAATTATACTATCAGAAAGTCAGTATCTTGTTTTATTTTATGGTTGATAATAGCAAGCTTGCTGTTTGAACTGGATAGCAGAACCAACATCCCACAGTAGCCATCACATTTCCATTCAGATTATGGTTTGCCCTTTTTTCCTGTTAATAAGCTCTTCCATTCTGTAAGAGCATCAATAACAGAGGTCTCGAAGACCCAGTAAAAGAAGAACGGAAAAAAATAAATGCTTAGATAAGCAATACCAACGAAGGCATATGCGCGTTGTAGCAGGAGTAACAGAAACATAAGGACAAGTTCATATATACAGTTAGGTGTTCCATTTGGTAGAAGCAGGAGTAACAGAGCACTTGGAGACAAACTAACCGGGATAGCTCCTTGGAGGGGCTCTTGACAGAGTTTCTGAAATGGAAATAAAGCTTTGACCTTTTATCAAAGTCTTAAACAGCTATATCCACCACAATATTGATACTTGTTGTCATATTAACAGCATCTGAAAGGGCTGATTGATGAGAATAAGAACAAAAATGAGCAGTTTTAACAGCTAATAGAGAAGAAGGTTTCAAAGCATCACAATTGGCGTTCAAAAGGAAAAGCAAGTGCTAACCGAGTAATATCATGCCCTTTACTCAAAATACCAATTTTCATTCATTAGTTTTGCACTTAGCAGACAAAAGGAACTCTCATATCTGATCACTGTATTTTCATGCACTTAAAGTTCATGATTTTCTCAATATTTAAGTCGGTCCTTGTTCAGTTTTTCATTTGACCCGTTCAGCACAGCTGGTAAATTTCACTGGAATACCAGATGGTTCCTAATAATTTCCACAGAACATGATATTTGCTCCCCTTCATCAAGAAATTAGACTAACTTCATAAGTCAGTAGATAGTTACTACTGCTTTAATGATGATGATAAGGATACATCTAGTGGGAGGCACCACTGCCTTTAACATCTCTGTATAATAGCTTGGCAGGCACCTCAGAACGCTCTCTAAATGCAGCAAAACTCTTGTTAATCGCTTGCAAAGCCTTCTTATAACCATCTATTTGGTTTGCAGCGAAAAACAATGAAGTCTCAAGACAATTGATCTTTAAATCCCTCTGTTTCAATTCTTCATGCTTTGTTGTTTCGTGAAATTGTATCACTTTGTCTAGGCGCTCAACCTCCTTAGCCAGCTTCTGCTCCTTCATTCGAGCACTTAACCATGTCTCTTCTCTTGATGCATAGGCCATCTTAGCCCCAGCCAACCACATATCAATGTGCTCCTTGCATGAATTGAAGTCCATAAATTTCTCACTGCACTGGCTGTTACCTCGCATTCTCCTGCCATGATTATCACTAGGATGCTCCATTTTTCTCTTCAATGGAAACAGAGATACACCAGCCATATCAATGTTGGCCATGGGCTCCTTACCCGATTGGTTCTCAGTTGTTTGTCTCTTGTGACCATCATTCAAACGGTCAATCTCTGTCTTCAAGGAATTTTGAAACACCGATGCATCACTTCTATCTGCATGGAGATTGTGCTCCAATACAAATGGTTCAACAAAAGCATCCGACACATGGGCATCCTTTCTTTTTGATGTATCGCCAAGGAAATCCGAACTGGCCATTTCCATTTTCATTTTGGTCCCTGATACAAAAGGCTCCATGACTGACAACTCATTATCGATACTACAGAAACGTGGGCTACAAGATGGATTTCTGTCTGACTCAGAACAATGATAGTCATCATCATCATCACTAATTTCAACTACCTCTTCTGATTGGGAATCATCATCATCATCAAATCCTGTTTCGGTGCATGAAATTCTTCCATCTTCAACTTCCATCACAAAATCGTGGAGCACCATCTCTTCAACATTTTCTTTCATCCCCGAATCCGCACCAATTTCCCCGACCTTGGTATCAATCCTGCCTACAATCATTTCAGCTTGCTCATAATCCAATTCTTTTGGTACCACATCTACTCCTTTCCTGATCTGTTTAACCATTGACTCTTGTTCAGCCAGCACAGAGCAAAACCCAACTCGTTCATTCTCCCGTTTCATTGCATACGAGTCACCTGAATCGTTGGTTCTCATAGTACTAATTTCGAAGAGTTCATCCTCCTCATCCAACTTCAATTGATCAACCTTGCGCTGTTTACCAATCAAATCCACCTCTTCATTTTCCAACTGTTCTCCACCATTATCTTCAGCTACATCAGATAATACTCCACTATTTTCATTTTCAATTTGCATAGCAGATACATCACCCTTGACCAAATCATCCTGCTTAAGATCCTCTTTAACTTTCAACTCTTGTGCGGTCTGAACGGAGCAAAACCCAAGTTGTTCACTCCCCTGTTTCATCGCGTATGAATCACTTGAACCGCCAGTTTCCACACCAATCACGCCTTCACTCTCCTCATCCAACTTCAGCTGACAATCCTTGCACTTTTCACTAACGATATCCACACCTTCATTTCCCAACAGTTTTCCAATATCATCATCTCCTCCATTAATCTTCAAATCAGTTACATCATCCAATGATCCACTCTCTTCGCTTTCAATTTTCATAGCATATACTTCCCCAAACCCATCATTAACCGATTCATCCTGTTTAACCTTCATCTGCTGTTCAATCTGCACCTCGCGAAATCCAACTCGTTTCTTCCCCTGCATCGCATACGAATCACCTGAACCACCAGTTTCCACACCAATCACGTCTTCATCATCCTCAGCACACTTCAGCTGATCAGTTTCCACACCAATCACGTCTTCACCCTCGTCATCAGACTTCAACTGATCAGCATTGCCCGGTTCATAAAGCAAATCGACATATTCATTTTCCAACAGTTTCCCAGTATCATTCTCCTGTATACTAATCTTCATATCAGCTACATCATTCAACAATCCACTCTCTTCATTTACACTTTCCATCACAGATGCATTGCCAAACCCACCCTTAACCATATCATCCTGCTTAAGAACCTCCTCTTTCCCGTCGTCAACAATCAAACGAGTACCCCCCTCACACACTTCTCCCATTATAATTTCTTCTCCATCCACGAAACACTTCTCCATAATCTCCTTTCCAGTTTCATCATGCACCAATCTCAGCCTATCCTCATCATTTATCTGTCCCACCAAAGGATTACTTTCAACATCCTCATCAATCTTTCCCCCTTCCTCACCCAAACCCCTCTCCATAACCTCATTTCCACACTCGCAGAACATCAAAGCTTCCAAATGCCCCTCCTCTCCACCTCCTCCCTGCCCAAACGTCAAACTGCTCACCTCCTCCCCACTTTCCAACTTTACCCCTCCACAACGAACCATTTTACCAATCATACCCCTCCTCCCATACCCCTCTTTTTCAACATCATCAAATAAACTAGGCTTCACCTTCCTCAAAAAAAACTGCAAATGTGAAGCATACCAGCACTCCTCCAATTCCACCCCTTTAACCAACTCCCTCTCCACCATGGCCCACATCAACCCAGCCCATTCCACCTTCTCCGGCTTCCTCTCCTTCCACAAAATTTCCATAACCTCATCCAACACAACCTCAACAACATTTTGACCATCCAAAACAATCCAGTTGAAAATAACTTTCTCCAGAAACAAAACCTCCGCATTACTAATCCTTCCAAGCCCACAGCTTTCTTCTCCCTTCAGCTTGGGTAGGCCCAGTGCACAGCCCATTCGGATTTTATCAATCTTTACCAAAAACCCATTAACAACACTGCGAGGATGAGGCCTGGCATCCGGGTTGTAACCCACAACCAGCTGGGCCAAGAGGTCCGTACGAAGCTCTGAATCAAACTCCGTGTGAACAAAGTCCCATAGCCCAGCTCGTTTAAGAAGTGCCTCGTGGTTTGAGAAGTTCAGGGCGTTTTTGGCTACGAAAGGAATGGGTTTGAAGGTTTTAAGCAAAATGGAAAGCTTTTTCTCTAGATGTTTTCTTGTGTTATGGTGTACTACACCGGCCCTCTTCCTCTTCCTCTTCATCTTCCCTTTCATGGCGGTTTTCCTAATGTCACGGCGTGCAGGTGCTGCTGAGGAATAAGGGTTCTTGGAACTGGTTACTTTCTGATGCTCTGTTTCAAGGGTCACTTTTGGATTTTTAGAATGGAAAAAAAAAATCTTGCTAGGGGCAAAAGGTGTTTTTGGTTAGTGAGAGAGGTTTTCATTGTGGTTGAATCATTAATGGTTTCAAGAAGTAAATTAAAACTCAGAATCCGAAAGGCCAAAAGAAATTAATCTTTTCTTGATCTTGGTAGGGTACCAGCGGAAAAAATTTAAAGGATTCCAAATAATATATCACAAACACCACAGAAAATTGAAGGGTTTTCTTTAAAGAAAAGGTGGGTAGCTTATGGTTATGGCTGAGTTTTGTAGGATATCAGTGGCAGAGTAATGTTCCACTTTTATGCAGAGTTGCATTGCCTATTTGCCATTGGTATACTAGTATTATTATGACTCTGACCAGCAAAGCTATTTCAGTGTATATTTTCTGCCTACAGTCTCAGGGGATTCCCTTGTCAAGTACTCCCTTTATATGGGAATTGCTCTTTGGCCTCTTTATTGTACCAACAATTCTAGAACAAAATTTTGAAAAACTCCCACCCATTTTGATTAAAGGCCAATTTTGAAATGGGCAATACCTTCTTCCTCTCCTCTTAGAGAAAAATGCATTTATTTGACTATTTCAGTTATTTATAGTACAAGTCAAATTTCACAGTAGTTGACCTTTTAAAAATACAAATTTATTTTTAAATAGTTAATATTTTATACATTTTTATTATATTTTTTTAAAATACATTTTTATTTTAATACAAGACTAATGAGTAGTTAATACCTCTAAAATTAATGAGACAATAATTTAAAGAGACTTCATGTATGAAAAGAGGATAAAAATGGAAAATTAGGAGATATTTAATATATTTCTTGATTATTATAATCAAACCTTAAACATACTATTATGAAATGGATGGAGTATTAATGAATACACCCAATGAATAGTACAGTATATTTTTTAATCCTAACTATTCAATTATTTTTCAGTGGATGAAAGAAAAAATGTATATAGTATGTGTGGCGTTATGTGTGGGCAAGAGCGTCAACATACATCCATGACTTTCCTCCTTTATCATCTTCTCTTTCTGTCACATCATTGCTATCAATAACCATAACTTCATACATTATTTTCTCAATTCATAATCAAAGTCATGACCTTCTCTCTCATGCTTTTTACTATTCCCTATCATATTTTCTCTATTCTAATCTTTTATACAAAAATTTATATTTATAATTATACTCATTTCGTTTTCTTTAAAATGGCCACTTTTTATTTTTGTTCAGCTCAAAGTTTTTAGCCACTTTAATTTTCAATAGATATTTATTATTTACTTTCTCATAATAATCCTAACTATACACAATATATTTACAAAGTAAATTAACTGCAACTTAATCATTAATAAGGGTAAAAGTCAAGAGAGAGATAGAGAGAGAGAGAGAGTGTGTGTGTTTGGATGCATTAATTGCTTTTTTTTTTGTGAGAGATGCATTAATTGCTACACCTTAATCTATGAGCTTTTGTCCCTTGATCAATATAATTGAGATGAAGGAAATATCTCATTAATATTAATATTCAAACTACACTATGATAAATAATTAATTTTTAATATTGCATTTAAATTTGTTTGAGAGTGTTGATTATTTTCGTAATTTGAATAATTTGGATCAATAGTTAGAAAATAGAGTAAATGCAAAATAATATAATGTTGTATTTGGTTGGAAGAAAAATAAAAGGGGTAAAAAATGAAGAGGAAAATGGAAGGGGTGCATTCATTTTCATTTATTTTGTAAGAGGTTAAATGTGAGGAATGATAAAGTGGAGACAAATGAAAGAACTTCTTTTTAACTCCAACATTAGCATCCTATACCCCCGATGCTCTCAAAAATGGTGTAGTAGACAAATCGCAAAATGTGCTTTAGCTGATCAGGGACTTGGACTTACTGACTGATCTCATATACAATGGTAAAATTCATATTATAGTATATGTTGATCAAACTCTATAATTTGCTTAAGTCCATCCCAAGCTTTCACTAAGCTTAGAATTATCATGTTTTTTTTTAATACACTTGTTTAGCTTAGTTTTTAGTACAGTAAAATTGGTGATATCTCTAGTATCTCTCTCTAACAAATCGCAGGTACTCCCTTTAGTACAGAGCTGATAGCTTTATAGCTATCACAAGCTCTGGGCTAAGCTTTAGCTCCACAGGAAGCTCGTTGGACAAGTCAGCTCTATTGAGCAGCTTTGTTTAAAATATCAAAGCTGCAGTCGCTCATTTGAATGTGGTTTCATATCTCCAGTTTATA
>JAOTQG010104026.1:0-13093 GCA_025631175.1 Iris virginica
ATATTGATTTCTGAACATCAGGGACCCCCCATAGAATCCGAAAAACTTCAGGGACCATTTATGAAGTTGTCCCTAATCGATATTATCACGAGTAATTGAAAGAATATGAGGATAAATTAGAAAAATATAATTAAAAAAACTAAAATTTTTAAAAGATCAATTATTTTGAAATTAATTTTTTCACTTAAAAAATTATCTATTTTGGGATTAGGGGTGACAATTTGAGTTTATGAGTTGGATTGGGTATAAACTCAATTAAATCCAATAATTTATCGGTGGGTTTATCCTTTTGGTCAATTTTAATTATATTCTGGGTTGGATTAATTGGGTTTGGTTTATTTTTACCACAAGACGGATAAGTTATCGAGCATATTCATAGAATATTGGATTTAATTGAATAAACCCAATAAGACCAAATAACTTATTGAGTCTTATTGAATTTATCCAATTAAACCCAATAAATTATTGAATATTAGATTAATCCATTAAAAATTTTAATTTATTTTAGATTGAGTTAATTGGGTTGGGTCTATTATTGCCCCCCTATTCGGGACGAAGGAGTAGCATAATTCATGATGTTTACGAGTGAACGCGGAATTCTGATCGGTTTAGGGGGGAGCAGCCATTCCATTGGCAAATTGCGGGACCCTACCACATATCAACAGCTAATAAACACCAAACCACATGCGATCCGATGCGAGCCCAACCACGACAAAATACCCTCTTTTATTGACCGACCCAGATTATGTCCGAGTCCGAGTCCGAGTCCTAGTTGTAGAAGTATAACCCTGATCTAGTCATCTTCTTTTGACCCAGATATGTCCGAATCCCAGTTGCAGATGCAATAACCCTGATCAAGTCATCTATATTTGACCCCTCTTCTTTCATTCCTTCCACCAACTATTACACACACACACACACACACACACACACACACACACCATCGTTCTGTTCCTGCAATTATCTACTTCCATGGAGAGCTCAATTCTTCAGACACCAACTCTAATACCTATATTTACTTCCATGTTCATAACAATATATCTCTTAGGCTACTTTACAATATTCCGAAACTGGGCTGGCAAAACAAGGCCAGAAGCTTCAAGCTGTCTCATCTCTCTAGCCCATGGCACCCCTGCAGTTCTCTTATCCCTCTACTCCATCTTCTTCTCACAGAATACCCAGCAACTTTACGATTTCGCTGCTCCAAACACAGCCTTCCAGAACTTGGTACTTGACTACAGCATTGCCTACTTCTTGACCGACACTTTGCACTACGCAATCTTCTTCCCATCAAATTACCTCTTCATCGCTCACCACATAGCGGTGTTGTACGTGTTTGCGACGTGCCGGTACTTGGTCTTTTACGGCGCGTTTGGCGTCCTCGGGCTTCTTGTTCTTGCTGAGATCACTAGTGCATGTCAGAACATATGGAACCTCACAGGAATCGCCAAAGCAGAGGAGCCGGCAGCTGCAAGGCTACATGAGTCTCTGTCTCCCATCTTTTATGGATTTTACTCGGTGGTTAGAGGGTTCCTGGGGCCATTGTTTGTGCGCTGGATGATGGAGTTTTACTCAAAGGGCGGAGCGGAAGGTGTAATTCCGAATTGGGTTTGGATTTCTTGGATGGTTGTGATTGTTGCTGCAATCATGGTGAGTATTCTGTGGGTTTTGAATCATTGGGTTGAGTTCTATAAACAAAGAGCCAAGTTAAGGAAATTGAGTTAGAACACAAGGCAATTTGTCTGCTATATGGTAATTTGTCTATGCTAAAGGCAATTTGTCTGCTATATGGTAATTTGTCTATGCTATAGCATATTAGAACACAAAGGCAATATTTGTAATTTGGTTGGTTCTTTGGTATCTCTGTTAATATGAAAACTTAAAAAATAAGATTGTTTCCTTCTGAGTTGTGTGTGTGTGTGCTGTGCTGTGCTTGCTGCTGCTTCCCTTAAGCTCAATGATGATTCCACATTTTTAATCCAGGGACCAAACTTGAAAAGAATGGTTGCAGGATAAAGATGTATGGTACTAGTCACTAGGAACTACATAATGAAAACAGGAAGGGAAAAAAAGAAGAAAGTAAAGTTGGGTGTAAGGAATATCCAAAAAGGATCTTCTTTTATTCACCTAAAAAGACTCATTTGGCAAGAACCTTCCCCTTACATCTGTAAGCATATTCCGCTACTAATTTTAAGGAGGTTTTTTAAGAACAATTTTAAATTAGCACAATACAAGTAAATAGGATTAATTACAACACTATATTCTGTAAGACAGCACCTAAGTTCAAATCACGCGGGATGGAATCTAAAATCTGTTGTTAAACATCATACCAACCTTGTTTCGAAGCTGTGAATCTGGGTGTCTTCTGCGGCGAACTGAATGGAAGATGTTTCGCTTCCCAAAGATAACCGTTTCAATTGATTTCTTGTCCGAAGTCTCTATATGCGAATAACTGAAGCAGTAGACAAGTCGGGGCTGCCATGGTAGTTAAGCTCTACAAAGAAACCCCCTCCTTCACCCCTAGCTAATCTTCCTGGATTCACACAAATGCACTTGGCTTGCTCTTCTCCTTCACTTCTGCCCTCAATGGTCAACAGCTGTACAGACGGTTGCAAAATATTTGGCTATTAAATTATATTTGTATTGTATCCTAAAAATGAAGCTTTTAATTGTCTGTTAAATACACTTATAAGAGTGCTTATTCTACAATCCACTAGAGTAAATTTGAAGTTGGTGAAGTCCATTACCCTCACAAAATGAGCCAAGTCGGAAGGGAGGATGAGAATATCTGGAATAGCGGATATTTCAAGAGCTTCTGGGGCGAGTGAAAAATCCACTGGAGTGCCTTCAGCCGGTGGATACAGCGGGTAAAAGCTGTTATCATCACAAAAGAAACAGAGAGAAAAAAAATATTTGGATCATTTGAAACTTGATGGTATGAATTAATAAAAAAATACAAAAGCCTAAAGAAAGTATATACAACATGCCTGCGCTGGCTCAAGAAATGGTTTGCGAGTGTACTCAATCGATGCTTCGATCCCCCTGCAGGGTTTCGAGAGACCTCTTCTACACTAAGCTGCTTGAGGATATCCACACTGAAGCAACCCACCTTGATCTGAAGACCAGAATCGGATTATTACTAGCTCTATCCTCCTCTGTCTAATGTACACCCGTAAGAGAAATATGTGCATGTATACCATCCAATAGTAATAGCACATTAACGTGTAATTCAAAAGTATATATACGCATACACAAAGAATGTTATAAGCACAGTTAATTAGCTCTCGTTAGGAAAACCAAACAGAACGAACTTCTCGAATAAGGCTGCTAGTACAAATTCTTGCAGAACTAGGTAAACTATCAGCTTTACCTCATTTGCAGTGAAAGTTCCAGGATTCGTGAGGCTAGTTATCTGGGTAGAGAGTGAGAATATGTCAATGAAATAGAGTATGACTATAAAACAGGCAGCTGAGAACACCTGCCAGAAGATGAGAACTTTTGGTACCTGATGCTTGAGGTCATCTGAATGGATATCAAAAGCAGGCTGTAAAAACAAAAAATGGCAATGAATCATATTGAAAAGAAATAATATTTCAGTAGAATATCACAATAACAATAATACGCTAATGCAATTGTGCAACTCAGAATTTAATTACCTGCGGAATAACATGATCATGATGAGCATCCCGTATGGATGGCACAAGCACTACACGGGCAGCAGAACCCATATACTCCACATAATCTTGAAGCTGGAAATATTATATAAGTCAAGTATAAGCACAAACCAACAAGGGAACAGTTCTAGCAAAAGTAGGCTTTCAACTCAAGAGATCATACCCTCCCAAGAATTTCAAGATGAAATAACTCATCAAAACTTTTGTTTACAGCTCCTTTCTTTATCTCTGGATGTTCAGTGTCAATAAACGGCCCTAGCTGCCAGAACCTCGAAAATTTTATAGTACACAATCCGCAAAGGTGAAATGGAAAGTGACAACTGAGTTGATATTAAGGCTGATAGGTTCTTACCAGTATAAGTAACTGAGGCTGCTTTCTTCGAGCATAACCAAGGAGTTCAGTTAAAGGCTCAAAAAACAAATTCTCAGTTGTGGTATAAGGGCCTGCTGAAATGATCTGATCAAGATTTAAAGTGCACTTGTAAAATAGACTTTCGAGTATATAGAGATTACCAAACAGCAGTATGTTTTCCAGTATTGTGTACACATGTCAGTTAAGGTTGACATTGACAAGGGTTGTTATTCCATATTTAAGTCTATACCTTCACTTCCGTTTTTAATCTTTCAATTGCAAGCTTATTCAGTGTCGTTTCTCAACATTGTCTCAAGTACAATTTACAAGCATATAAAATTGTAGTCAGCAGTTTTGAGATTAAAAAAAAAAACAAAAAGTTAATTAAAGCCAGCCAAGAAGTATTTTGGGTAGCACTGAAACAAATGTAGAGGTTAAATCAGCACGATTTAAGTAACTGCAGAAGCGAGACAAAGAAAAGCATAGGCCAAAGCAGGCAAAGGTGCAACCTTGGTGAAAAGGACGGATTTGTATTCTTGTCAAACAAATTAAGAGTCTTCAATAGTAAATATTTTATCTCGTGAAGTAGATTACAATCTTACTCACCAACGAAAGATCGAAAGGCATATGAGATGGATCAACTAGCTGAAGCTTTTGATCCACAGCTTGTCTCTTTGCAGGTTGAGAAGTCTCATCCGCTGGAACTGATAGTGGAACATGATCAATGATTTTTGATGCAATAAGACAGTGACCACTTGGATTATGCCCTTCAATACCCACCACCTGGTGAATGCAATCATATGAGACCATTCTGTAAAACCCAAGATTTTTAACTATCAGTCAAGAGTAGTAATTTATTTGTTTTTATCCTTTTCCTGCATATATACCTGGCCTGGGAAAATGGAAAACTGGCTCAGTTTTTGCAAGTCAAGACGCACACGTTGTCCACCAGAATGCTCAACACTGTCAAAAGCTCAGAAGATTTAAACCCAAATGCAGCATCAAAATCATTGACAGAATAAAATGAAATGGATACCCAAGAATAGATTTTCTAATGATACAGATTGTTAACAGCAATTCTAAAACTAATAGTAGGTCAGATATTCTGCTACTTAATCACCTCTAGCTTCTAGGTAAATAGCTCCATGCATTTACTTATAGAGTAAAATATTCACAGTAATCATTCACATGCTAAATCCGCAGAGGGTAGCATCCTATAGTTCTACTTCACTACCCTACCTCGCTCCCTCTCCACAAAGGCACAAACTGAACCAAAATGAAGTAAACAAGGAGACTGAAATAATATTGGTGGTTTCACCACTGAGAATATCTTTACCTGCTTTGTAGCATGATTGGCTTCTCCTTCAAACGACCTTCTTCATCACAACAGACCATACCAACGGCAAACACGCTTTTCTGAAATTATAGCTTTCTGTCAGTGCAGTGATCTAGTTTTGAACAAATTAGCTTCAGTATCGACTAGAAACTATTCACGTATGCATAAACCCAAAAAAGAAAAATAAGGCGTAAACACCACACAGTTCCAAGATTTTAAAGCTATAACTTGACATGCACCATAGATCAAGACAAAAGGCACGGGTGTTAGGCAAACTGATTAAATTCTTTAGTTTAATGGTTCTGTTGTAGATGAAGACGGATACACACACAAACAGACAGTAAAACACATGCATGCACACACACATACACAGAGAGAGAAAAGTGATATGGAAAATTACCTGTGAAGCCATGGTAGGGTCCATTGGTTCCTCATAATGCCCAGAAGCAACAAGGGCTTTTGAATGATTCCGAATTCTATTTTCAAGATAATTGAACTAAACAGACCAGGCAACAATGTTAGAAACTGCACAAACAGAGAACTACAGCTACTTGATACTAAAAATTAATTCTAATACCTTGTCTTCAATCCTGTCATACATGAACCTGCAGCCCTGTTCAGGCTGGGAACATTGGCTTTGAAGGGAACACCTTTTGCTGGGTTTTACCCTCTTTATAATGTCATCATCCGAATTCCCAATATCTTGTTCCATTTCCATGTTCTCAGCATGAGGCAGTTCATTAAGAGTGGACTGGACCACAAACTTGTCCTTTCGTTGCCCAAAGGGCGTCACAAATTCTTTAGGTTTGCCAGCAGAATAAATGCTCCCATTTGTTTTATGTGCTGAATGACCCGAATCAAATGGCTGAAGATAATGAGTGTCAGGTTTTGCTGCTGGAGAGGCAAAAATAATATCTTTTACATCTTCATGTACGTCAATCAACTCCCTGCATTAGAACTTTTGAGTGACTGGTTCAAAGTATATGCAAGCAAGACCAATGAAACTACTGTAGATCAAAACCTGCAACATCTAAACAAGCTTATGTAAAATTGTCGATATGGCTTCAACATGACTCCATCACAATTTCTTAATAAGCTCTACCAAATGCAAACATGCTGATTGGGCTCATAAGTCTACAACCTTCTACTAAACATGAACTAGTTTAAAGTGTCTGCGGATACAAGATAAGGCAAGGGGAAGAGATGTCATGCGTGTCTCCGCCTCTTCCGGCTAAAGATATGCAATAATCAAATATAATAGCATGCACAAGCAGAATAGCAGAGGTTGAAAAACATACAATTTCATATGAGGGAAATCAAAGTTGACGTGCAATAATTATTTAAAAGTTATATTTCAATTGATTATTTCTCATTACTATTTTGCATTAATGAACTTAGAAATCAGCATTGGTTCTTCACCATAAAAGAAACTCACAGTTCAAATAACAGAACTTAGACCAGAAAAGAAAGGAAGAAAAGAAAAAAGAACAACAAGGACTGTAAGTGCTCACATAGTATCATCAATGTACGAATGTAATTTCGGCAATCCAGCTTCTTTCTTGACAATTTCTTCTCTTTGTTCATTTTGTAGTTGCTGTCCAAATGCTTCCATATGAGCATTGCTTACCGTTAATTCTAGCTGTCTGTCACAAACCCAATATAAACAATATTACACAATCTCATCAACTTTTGTGTTCCTTTTCAGTGAACTACTCCATCCCGAAATGAGGGCTCTAAATAGTCGGTTTTCAACTATCACGTCCCAACTCCCAATGTGAACCTAAAACGCAATAATATTGGTGAATTCATGCATACGTACAATTCTTTCAGTTAACAACCAACAAAATTGCTCTAATTCTGGGAGGGAGAGTACTGACGAAAGTACAGGGCAAAAGAAATCCATACTACAGGTGAATAGAGAAACATGATTTCAATTTTCCTTCTTGAATTTTTAACCAAAGACCTTTACTTCCACCACTGTGTAACGAGAATTGTAATTTGTCTTTAATTTTTTTAAAACCATTTTAAATAAGGATTTTTTTACACTAATTTTGAATAAGGATTCGATATCAAATATGTGCTTGCTTTTTCCCAATACTAGTACTCCCAACAGTCCGAAATGAGTGTGTACTTTATATAGATTACATACGAAGGTTACTAATTATATTCTTAGTAACAACGCAAAAGTATATTACAATTCAAAAATTGATCAAAATAAGTCTCTGAAAAGTCAACAAGTGTTTCTTTCTATGTGAAACTATTTATGCTGAAAATAGGGAGACTAAAGGAAAGTGAATTTTTACCGGTTGAGTGAGTAGAGATCCCAGCTCGAAACGATGTCCCTTGGACTGAGGTTGTAATTTATGCAGAAGGTAAGACCTAATCAAGCACGAATTAGGGTTTGTGGATTCAGTATTTTAAGTAAATCAGGGCCAAATCCAGAGAAGGGCAAATTCGCTTACATTTCTTGAGAATTTCTTCTTCATCGTCAAGGATGAAACCATTCTTCTTGAATTCTGCTCCGATTTCTTCTTCCATGCCGATCTAGGGTTTCAATTCGTTGCAGAGACTTGAGACAAAAAAATGGAGGGAGAACTAAGAATAGAAATGGCGGGAAAACTTCGCTTCAGGGTGTTCCTTGGCCAGAAGCGGTACATATAAATGTCCCTATTATAATTCCCTTTACGCCCTTGTATGTTTATGGTGTGCCAGAAACACCCTCCGATAATTGCTCCTTTGTGTACTCTTGAAGAACCTAAATATACGTGCTACTAAACAGGCATATTTCAAATCACAACCCTTTTTGAATGAAATTTTTTTTTTGAAACCTCCAATTGATTCGATTATACATTTTGCAAGATATTTATCAAAATACTTATCATTTTTCTAAGAGAATTATGTTGACTTTAATACATGTAGAATTGTAGTTTTTTTTTTTTCTTTTTTTTAGCCCCAAAGGGGCATGGAAAGGGATCGAACCTTATATATTGTAAAGCACGGCTCTACCACTGAGCCACCCCTTGGTTCCCATGTAGAATTGTGGTTAACTTTTTGTTATATATGCATACATGTAATTCAATGAAAATAAATTTAATCCCCTGGTGTCAAAAAAAAAAAAAAAAAACTTAATTCCTTAGCATCATTGGAGTTTAGGAGCAATTAGTGAAAACATCATTCAAGTACCTCAAATATTAAGATATGGTTGACGCGTAACAACATATTACCATGATCATATTAAGATATGGTTGACGCGTAACAACATATTACCATGATCATATAATGTATTTTCTCCGTTTTTATTTTAAGTGTTCATGATAACGACATGATGTAAGGAGAAAATGTCAGCTTTCAGGACACTTACATGAAACGGAGGGAGTAATTAATGGTCAAACCCAAGTAACTTCTCGGATACAAAGTCAATCATACCATTGGAGTTACAACTGAAATTTCACTACTAAATATTTTGATAATGGCAGGAAACAACAAACTTGATGACAACAACAACAGACTCTCTCACTGAAGCAAACATGAAACCCCAAGACACATTTCTTTTAGGCCCTTTGTACGTACGTACGTAGAACAAAGAATATGTACATTGTCCATCGATCCCGCTAATTAGGCAGCTCTGTCCACGAGAGCTTGCAGCTGATCAGTGATTGAAAATCGGGCTGGAAATTCATTCAACATCTTAATATCCTATCGAACAGACTTGAAACGAGCTAAAGAACTTTGAGCTGGAAAGTGGAAATCATCCTTGGATCGCCTTATTTTCTTTTTCTCTAACCTTTTTTTCGGTGCATATCTTTGATCGTCGTTGTCTACTAGTTTTTGAAGAAGTTGAAGGTTATTGATCATCACGAGCAGGGGGGGAGATGAGACGGACGTCTACGAGTAAAATTTGTAGTTCTTGGATTGCAATATGATTGTCCTTAGTCCACCGATGGGGGCCAGAATCATCAACATCACACCCAGTACTATGCATATCTGAAAATTTTATGAACCAAAATCAGCCAACATAAAAAGGGTAAGTACCAAAGACCTAACTAGAGTTGGTTTTCTGCTTTTTACCCAATTGGTCCACCAAGATAAAGTGAATCTTCTTGGTTTATAAATTGCTAGCCAAATTATGCAGGGGAGCTGCAAACAGAGAATTAAGGGTGTCAAATTTTTGGTTTTAATCATATAAAAGAAAGGAAATGCTATATATGTTTACAAAATTCACGAAAGAGAACACATTAAAGTGTTGTACTTTGACTAATAGTGCATTGTGTGTGTGTGTGTGTGTTAATTTAACTCCGCGCAAACTTACAAAATATGTTGTTGGGGCCAATGCAAACCCTCCGAAAAATCCAAGCAGGCCTCCGAAGAAAGGGAATGTGATTGCGACAAACATTGTGAGTCCTGCAACAAATTATCGCGGTTGGAGAAGATCAGTTTTTCATGGAATAAGTAGCCAAGGAGAAAGATCTGTTATATACTGCAAACTGTTAAAGCCGGTGAATAGGATATGCTTACCGACGTATGTTGTACGAGTAGTAAACCTGAGGATTCTACTTGGCCGGAATTTCATTTGCTTAACAAGAAACGTTTCTAGCATGTCAAATACTGGCATAGCGAAAATCTGCAATATTTTGGAGCCAATCAAAGAGAAGTAAATGATTACCTAAAATTTCTGAACCACAAAGAATGAAGGGAAAAAAATGTAAGTTTGAAGCCTGGTTGTACAGTGCTCGACAACTGGGATTGAAGGTTCCTCTTTCTTGCTATATGGAAATGTACATAAGGAAGGTGGTGTCTGCGAACCTGATAGCCTCCAACGACATGAATTGCAACAAATAGGTTGGCGAGTGCAATAAGCCATTGGGGCTTCTCGAGAGTCATAAGGATGTTGTCCTCGACAGTGTTGCCAAAGACATAGAACCCAAGAAATGCAACGGGGAAGTAACATATGGCAACAATTATATAGGCAACCACGACTCCTTTCCACATGGGCCCCTTGGAAGGTTTCTCGGGGGTTGAAGGAATCGTTGCTTGGATCTCCAATACCACATTGTGGCCAGCGTAGGCGAAAGCTACGTCACCCAAGGCAGTGAAGAAATTGAAAACTTTTGAAGATGTATCTTTGCCCCTTGGGGAATAGTCCACCTCTGCATGAATGCCCTTCTTAAGCGTTGCCACCCAAGCAATGGTCGAGTAACTACAAAATGAGTAAGCTATCAGAGAATGCACTCACTCACCAGCACCAAAATTTAAACATCAACAGATTTAGAGTCTCCAGCTAAATATTGGATTCTTTCAGTACAACAAAAAAAAAAGGTCTTTTGGATATGTATTACCTTACTCAAACGGGGAACCGAAAATCTCAAAAGATGAAGTAGCTAGTAAGAGAATTACCTTAACGACATGACAGCTGCGGCAAGAGATACACCAGAGATGGAGTTGAAATTGGGGAGATGAGAGAGAAAAAAGTGAACAGAGGCGAAAATCATGATGAAGTAGGTTGTCTTTAGTGGTTTGCAGGTAGGGCAAACCGATTGTTGGATCTTCAGCAGTGATTTGCCTCCAGTTACCATGTACACAATGCACGTACCAACTTCCACGATGAGCTGCTGAGGTACAACAATGTAGAGTCCAAGCTTTTCCCCGAAAGCTTGCTGGCCTAGTTCGTGGTACCTATCAAACCTCTTTCCGGGCACCATTTCATGCATCTCAACCATTTGCCACAGCGTGTATAAGGTGATGATCCAGGACATGATCAGTATGGTAATTCCAGGACCCCTGAAAGCATTCAAATTATTTCACAACAAAAGTCTTATTAATCCAAACCAATATCATCCTAGCTAGAAGATAAAGAAAAGGTTGAAATAATACCATCCTAGCTCGGAAAGGGCGTAAGGAAGGCTAAGAACACCAGCTCCAACCATTGCCGTGACATTGTGAAAGGCAGAGTACCACCATTTCGCATTCCGTGAGGAAGTGATGGGAAGCCAATCGTCGATGGCCTTTTCTGCATCAGTTTTGTTATCCTTGGGTTGGTTAGGATCCATTATGATTGTCGGGGGGGGGGGGTGGATGGAGATGAGAAATGAATGAGAATGAAGTAAGAAGAAGAAGATTATTAAGTAGCGATTCAGAAGAGAAGAAAAGAAGGACTCAACCAAATATATGAAAGTTGAGCCCTCATTTCAAGCAGAGAAATTTGTAACCAAATGCTATGCTTTGGGGGTAACTAGTAAAGATATAGAGATTCTAAAAACATGATTCCAAGTCAAAACCTTGACGACGACGCGTTGGTTGATGGCCGTGAATGAGCGAGGAATTATTTTTGTGATTCAGCTGTTTTTTCTCTGCATAACAGAAAACTGAATTACTACGGACAACCATGAATTTAGCTCAAGTTAGTTTCCACATGTATATGTTAGAGAGGTAAGTAAAGCCTTTGAGCAGGCATGAAGAGTCTTAACCGGGAATTGGTATCACTGTACACAAGCCAAGCCAGTTTGACTCAGCTCGATCCGTTTAGACCCGTCTCAACTCGACTAGCAGTGCCCATTTTTCTGATCCCTGAAATATTAACAAAATATTCTTCGGTCCTTCGAGCAAAAACTTACATATATATGATACCTGGACTGCAATATTATCCCACATTTTGCCCATCTTTCGTTTAAAAAAAAAATTAATAAACCAAATGCCTTGACATTGGTTGTGTTTGATTGAGTTGCTTGCTGCCACCATGTTTCATTTGAGGGGGCTTTGGGGGTATGGTAAAATATACCCCCTTAGGGCCAAAAAAAAAGGGTATAGTACTAAAATATAGATAATAAGAGCAATGAGGGACCAAAAAGAATGTTTTGTGAAAGCTCAAGGGGAGGGGACATTTTTTTTTCTTTTCATCCAAACTAATTCAATGAATCTTGAGTAGCATGTAAATCTGACTGTTGTTCTAAAGAATTGAAATTAGTCAGTTTTGCTTAACAAGCCACATGCAATATACAAACTTTGTGTAAAAGATAACATGGCAAAAACATCTGCCTAATTTTAGTTCATAAAATGTTAGGCAAGTTAATAAAGACAGAGAGCATTATCAGTAAATTCATATAGTTGATTTATCAACTAAACTATACTAATGTAAGAATGTGGCCAAAACTCAATTCTAACCACAAACAATTATACGTATAATTACACTAATTAATGAAAAATCAGCGAGTAAAACCAAAAAGGGCGTTAAAGAACCAATTATACATATAGGAAAATGAACAGCTGCAAACCACAAGTATTGTACAAATGTGCGAATCAGCTGTATCTTAGTATATTTTTGTTGTATCTTCGTTAATTTTGTTGCATCTTAGTTTTTTTTATTGTACCTTAGTAAGATCCAGTTGTATCTTATTATATTTTTATTGTATTTTTGTATCTTAGTTATTTTGTATGATACAGCAAAAAATATAACTAAGATACAACAAAAATATACTAAGATACAATTGGTTCGCACGTTTGTACGATAGTTATGGTTTGTAGCGGAATAGACCCCTATATCTATACTATAAGTTAAGGCGTGAGACCCAGGCCAAATGAATAGTACTATTCATGCACAAATTTTGATGAAGGAGTTGAGATTAGTGTTTGTGTTGGGGAGTGTGTGTTGGGAAGAGATAGATGGGTGATGGGGATTTTTGTGTGGGTGGGGTTGGGATTGGGAAAAAGTGAGTGTGTGTTGGGGAGAGTGAGAGA
>JAOTQG010104048.1:0-13089 GCA_025631175.1 Iris virginica
ATTTTCTTTCTATCTCTCTTCTACTTTTTCACTTTACATATCAAATATTAAAATCAAATATCGCACGATATCGTATTACTGATTTGACCATTAGTCACGTGCACGACACATGCCACTTAACAGTCAAATTGACGGTGATTTAACGGCAATGACCAAAATTGTTCATATTTAACGAACTTGCACCAAAATTGACCAAATTCAAAGTTGAGGACTATTCATAGGAATCGAACAGTTTCAGAGACCATTTATTGAGTTGTCTCTATCATATAATAACATCAAAGGTTCTACCATTTTATCTCTATCTTTCTCTAACTTTCTCAATTTACATATCATATTATTATATATATATTACTATATCTCGATTTCCTTGTCGAAATCTTAGTTTTAAGGTGCAAGTTCGTATTGTATGCTGTGAATTTTTCTGTATGCATATATGATTTACTAGCCATATTTTTTTTAAAAAATGGACAACTTCATAAAAGATTTCTGAACTTTTTCGAAATTTATGAATAGTCTTTGGTCTTTGACAAACAATATTAATTATAAAAGAACTCAAAATGTAGTCAAAATTAGGCGATGCATTAATAGACGTTAAATAGCCATGTGACTCCCCCCTATGCAAAGCTAACAGAGGGTAAATATAGAATAACAGAAAATGTTTACTCTTCTCTCCCCAGAACACACGCCACCGGATACTAACATCCCTGTTGCCGACGAGCGGACCAAGCCACCGAAGGAATTAGCAATGAAGGGGAAGGGCTAGTGTACAATTCTGATGAGGAATAACAGAGGAAGAACATGATCGTTCAAATCTCATTTGTGAAGAATAGGAAGGTGCATATCTTTTTCCTATTCGGATCCTTCGCAAACAAATAGATATAGAGAACGAAGTAACTAGAAAGATTGTTAGGATCGCCGTCTTCTAGCGGGATCATCTAGAAAGCGAATCGTTTTGAATGTATTCAGATCAAAAGCTGACATAGATGGTATGGGTAGATTTTTTTGAAGTTGGTTCATATCTTATCTTCGATCTAGGAATTTTTCAATTCGTTTGTGAATCTAATGGAAGTCGCGGGGAATCAAGGTTGTCAGCAACGTAGTTCGTCGAAAATGGCGACTTAAATGGATAAATAGAAGAAGAAGAGAAGCACAAACCATAGAAGACGAGGATAAGAAGGAATCATAGAAGAGGAAGAAAATATTTGATTTTCTCTTTCGTCCAATTATGATTTTTCATTGTTGAAATCAACGATCGCCATTATTGAATCATAAATTTGGATTTATGTAAATATGAGGATGAAACTTGATGTAAATTAGAAAATGCCAAGTCAAATCGTTCCTCAATCTTGATCTGAAACTCGATCTCTCTGGCACACCTTGAATCGTAAATTTGAATTTGTAAATCAAGAATCGCCCATGTTGCCATCGACAGCCTCAGTTTTGCAATTGCTGCCGTGAAGATAAACATGAACCCTGATTCATCTTGTCGGGTGATTCTTTTTTCGAAAAAGAAAGTGATTTTTTTGTATTTTCATTTATACCATTAGTTACTTGTCATGCGTGTCACATGCATATTAAAACAGAGTAAATTGATGGTCCATTAACGACTAACCCAATTTTATCTAAAATTTGATATATTTCATAATTAATATTGATTGCTAAAGATTAAAAAACTATTCATGAATTTCAAAAAAAAATCAAAAATCATTTATGAAACAGTACCATTTTCTTTAATGTATGTGCAATATAGTTAGCATGACTTGAAAAAATGTACATGTTATGTATATGCATTGTGGCATTCATAGGCATATTTAAAATGGAAGAAAATGTAATATTTATAAATTTCTAATTTTATTTAAGAACTAAAATTATAGTTTGAAGTAATCCCATCAACGAAAAATTCTATGTGGTTGATTTTTGAATATTTTACTTGTTCCATAAAAATGAAATTTTGATCATTATTCCAAATCTGTTATTTCTTTTACCACTGAATTAAGCCTGTGAAGGCATTTTTTTTGAATCTTTTACTAATTTTATTGTTACTCATTAAATGCGCTGAAATATGACATACAAATCTATACTCATTTGCTTATGTATTCCTTCCAAAACGAAAAAAATAAATTTGTGCAACTGTTGTAACACGTAATTTATGAAACAATTCACTTATACCTTCAATTAAAATAGTAAATAGTGAGTGATTAGGAGCGATTAGTTGTTATCTCACATTCAAAATTTCATATCGTTCATTACGTCATGTAATCCATAGTATAAATGAGCTTCTTCCCCCGGGGCATATCACAGTGGCAAAGGGGAGGGCGGATAGGGTTCAGCGCGATAGTGTGCAGAATTCGATTCCCCGCAAGGTGGAATTGACTCTGTTACAAGCGGGAGTGACTTAAGGGTTAAGAGCCCTGGGCCTATCCAATAGCTCTCCACCCTGGTTCATGTGATACACATCCTGCAATTTACCTCCTCCACGTTGATCCAGGATAGAGTCGGTGAAGGACTGCCGGAGTTGCAGTCTCAACCTTTTTTTATAAATGAGCTTCCCTTGCTACTGCTCATTCAACTGTAGCAAGGGAGCTAAGTGTAAATATTAGAGAAATGAAGACAAACGCTGAAACAAAGGTTGTCCGCAGCTTTGATGGCATATAGGGATATGGAGGAAGGGGGTACGGTTGTTGCTCGGTACCGTTGAAGTGATGTTGGCATATTAGTGTTTGGCATAGTAGTACTATTTTCACATAGGGGTGTAAGTCCAAACCGTCCAAATCGATGATCGAACCGAACCAAATCAAACCGACGAGTTTGATTTGGTTCCGACCGATAACAGTTCGGTTACGGTTTGAAAAAATATCAAATCGCACGGTTCGGTTCGGTTCGCAGTTTCAACACATCAAACCAAATTGAACCAAACCAAACCGAACCGATATCTAATATATATATTTATATTTATATAAATCCCTCATATTTCAATATTATATTTATATATACTCCTTTTAATAATATATATAATAAAATAATAATTATATGCTAACTTAAATTTAATTCTATTATGATGAACTTATAAATTTTATTATTTTAAAGTTATATTGTGCTAACTATTATGTAAAAAAAATATATAATTGAGTTATATTTCAATTTTTATTATAATCATAGGCTATTAGTGTTTGTTTTTATTTTTTTGTTATAAATTTTATGTTATATTTAGTTATTTGTAAAAATTTCTAAACCGATAAACCAAATCGAACCGAACCGCAGTTTATCGGTTCGGTTTGGTTTGGTTTTTTAGTTTGTCGGTTTGGTTTAGATTTGAAATTATTCAAACCGATAGGGTACGGTTCGACTTGCGATTTATACCCCAAACCGAACCGTTGCACCCCTATTTCTACTAATACTCCAACACACTTTCAATTTCACACATAAAAAAGAAAATGAGCAACTTTATGCAGTTTGGATTTCAAAATTTGAATTTAGTTGTATTTTAGTGCAAATTAATCATGATATTTTTTTGATGTACTTAATTTCAAAATCAAATTTATTTTGTTATATTTTGCTTTTTGAATAAGGATAAAAATAATAACAATTTTTTCTAGGACATGTGTTTAGATCTATAAAGTTTTTGATTATATTTTAAAGTTTTTGAATTAAAAAAAAGAAATTCATACCATGTACTCGGACACGGGCTTATACTAGTTCATATATATAATAGACCTCGACGAATAATTTTTATATTAAATATTATTGATAATATAATATAAGATTTTTTTAATTATAATTAAAATAAAAAATAAGGAAAAAAAACTCTACCCGAAATTAAAAATTAAAAGTTATAAATCATAACACGTGACTGAAATTGACATGTATATATAGCATTATCCTTTTGGTTAAAGGATTGTTTGGGCAGCTAAATACAAACCCGAACTCGCTCTCAATCCGTTATTCGACAGGCGCGGTTGTTTCCCTCTGTGGCCAAAGATCCAAGCGGAGAGAGAAGCCTCAACTTCAACCAGCCGCAATCCACCACCATGAGCAACCGCAGCAGAAACTTCCGACGCCGTACCGATGACGATGAAGACGACGACGATAACGCCACCCGTACCACAACCACACCTACTACCACCACCTCCACCAAAAAAGCTCAACTAAAGCCCAGCACTATTTCCAAGCCCAAAAAACCAGCCCAAAAATCCCGCCTCAGCTTCGCCGACGACGAAGAAGATGACGAAAACAGCACCGAACAACCCCCATCCTTCATATCGCGCCGCCCCGCCGTCCGTACACCCTCTTCCACGTCGTCATCATCCCGTCTCTCCAAAACCCCCTCCTCCTCATCCCACCATAAATTAACATCCAAAAAAGATCGACTTACCCTCTCCTCCTCCACCACCGCCTCCAACGTCCAACCCCAAGCTGGGACCTACACTAAAGAAGCCCTTCTCGAGCTCCAGAAAAACACCAAAACCCTAGGCAGCACTTCCCGCTCCACCCCGAGAGCCCCACCGGAGCCCACAACTGTTATTTTGAAAGGCCTGGTAAAGCCTCAATTAGTCTCCCAAGAGGTTGAAATTAATGATGGGGATGATAATGAGGATGATGCTGTTAATGAATTGGGGTCTTTGAGATTAGGGTTAGGAAAGGGGGGAATTATGGACCAGGCGACAATTAATGCAATTCGGGCGAAGCGGGAGAGATTGAGGCAGTCCCGAGCAGCTGCACCGGATTACATTGCTTTGGATGGCGGTAGTAATCATGGGGAGGCCGAGGGTTTGAGCGATGAGGAGCCCGAGTTTCAAGGGAGGATTGCTTTGATTGGCCAGAAAGTTGATTCTAAAAAGGGTGTTTTTGAGGATAGTGGTGGGAAGTTGGGTGATAGTGGGGTTGGTAGAGAGGAAAAAACGGAGGTTAATGGAGATGATAATGGCATTGATGAAGAGGATGAGGAGGATAAAATGTGGGAGGAAGAACAGGTTCGGAAGGGGTTGGGGAGACGAATGGATGATGGGGATAATCGTGGGGTGGGGGTTAGTAGTACTAGTAGTGTGCCTTTGGTTCATCAGACTGCTGTTCAGCAAGCGGCTGTGTACATGAGTGTAGCTCCTGTTTCGTACCCTTCAATACCAAGTGGTCCTAGCATTGGAGGTGCAGGTGGGTGGTATGCGGGTTCGAATGTGATGTCGTTGTCACAACAGGCCGAGCTTTCTAAAAAAGCTTTGAATGAAAGTGTGATGAGGCTTAAGGTATGCCTTTTATGTTCTGAAAGCTAAATTCAGTCTGAACTTTACTTATTTAAGAGTATATTAGTTTGCATTATTGTACTAGACTTGGTTGAATTTTTTGCAAAGTTAAGTAGGAATTTGCTCCCACAAGTCACAAGTTTGAGCATCAGTTTGTCTAGAGGTTATAGTATTTTCAAGTTCTGAAATCATCAACCGTAAGTTGGTCTTGAATTCCAGGAATATTTCAGTTTGAAACAGTGTCACCCTTTACTTATGCGTTGTGTGTGGATCTCCTTTAGTGAAGCCTGCACGATACTTCTCCTTTCAGTAGTCAGGGACAAGTTCCGTTAGGCTAGTAAACTAGACAGAATAGTTAAGCAGAATTATATAGCTGCTAGATTCTCCCGGATGATCTAGACATAAATGGTGAAAGGAAATAAGCTGCTAGCTTTCAAGGGATTAGAAAATAACCTAGGTCTAAAGGCTTGCCTCTGAAAGCTGTTAAAGATAAGGTGTTTTTTAGCACACGTGCTAATTAATCTTTTGTTACTAATTTTGATAAGTTTTGAAAGCCAAGAGATTGGTGCAGAGTTTTGAAAGGTGACTTATTTAATGTGGAACTGATATGATTTTGATATGATACTGAACGTAAATCAACAGTTGAAATTATTTGGATAGGAAAAGATGAATATTAAAACAGGAAAATAAATACTTACAGAAGATGGATGAGAGTTTTAAGCAAAGAAAATACAAGAGAATTAGGAAGGCAGAATCAGAATTTCCTAGAAACAATCAATAAACAAAGCACTCTCAGAACTAACAAAATTGGGACTTCTCCAAATGCATGATTGGCCGAAGACCACTTCGATGTCATAAAGACGAACAATCCCATGTAAGGTAGCAGAAGAAAGCATTTGAAGTTCTTTTGGATAGGAAAGGATGAGTAGATCAAACCAATTAAAAGTAACTTACAAAAGATGGATGAGAGATTTAAGCAAAGAAAATGAGGAAGACAAAAACAGAATTCCTAGAAACAATCAATAAACAAAGCACTCTCAGAACTAATAAAATAGGGAATTCTCCAAATGCACAATTAGCCGAACACCGTACCTGTCAAGAAGACGATCTATTCCATAAATCCTGGTATACTCTAAGTCTCATGCTCCACGAAATAGCAAACACTTGATGGCTTTGTATGCCTTCCAGGTTTTGGGTCTGGTTTTTGGTAATGCGAGTTTGCTCTCTCGTTGGTGTCCATCTCGCAACCATTCTCTCTATCTCTCCCTTAAATGTCACCTTTATCATTACATAATCAAGCCTAAAACCGAAAAACCTAGCCAATAGCCACTAAAGTGAACGCTTTACATTGTCATATGATTTCTGATTTTCTGTCCCTACTTGACAAATTCTGATCATCGTTATCCTCTGTTTAACTAGCATAAGATAATCTGCATATGATCAAATTTATAATGGCATGAATATGGGTGCAGTTAATATTAAAAATTTGGGTGTTTTGGTTTTTGGCTAACATGCTAAGGTTGAGCACTTTATGTTTATTCGCTGTTTTTTCTTTTTCCATGCTCTCTGCACTTATCATATGCATTGAGAAAAGTCTGCTTTGAGGTCAATCAATTTCGGTACATATATTCCATCACTTCACTGTCCCTCTCCTTTTCTAATGTTCAACATCCCTTTCTTTGCGAACTTTATTTGTAGTAACATCTTCTTGCTTCATTCAGTTGTACAACGTGACACCACTTAACGTTCCTTGTTTTTACATATCTTCCATTTCATTGATTTAACATCGCTGGAAGCATACACCTTGTCTTTTGAAAATTTTAAAATTTGTTGTGGCTTGCGACTCTTCGAGGTGTGTGTGTCTTAGCTAGGTTATAGCAAATGGGCAATAGGGTCTAGAATATGCCAAAGACAGGATGAATAGGTGGTCTGGGAGGGATTCAAGATCTTGGGTCCAAGGCTTTAAGAAAACCAAGAAAATATTTTATTTCTCTCGTGGATATCTTCCACAATTACCCCCAACCCTCGTGCGGCAAATCGTTAAGGTTTTGGTTTGGGATGAGAAGTTGATACTTTGTCAGGAGCAAGTGGACTTTATAAGTGGTAATTTTCCTGTGTTCAAGAAATTAAATTTGGGTAATGAAATAGGGTCCCTACTTTGAAGAAGCATACTGGGATTCTCAGTGTTGGTCTGGCATAAATTGTGTCCTCGATTTTGTTTGGTAGCTGATGATTTTGGAGTAATGATGTTGGGGACTGAACAGCTATGCATATACATTGACATGCGTGTTGATGCAGAAATTAGTACTTGTATAGACATTGGATATTACTTCGTGGATGGGTGGTTGGTTTATGAAATTGACTAAAGTTTGATAATTCAAAATCAGGATATGTTTGAAGAAGACTAAAAAAATAGCGGTCTCGGTCTCGGAGATACGCATGTTAATCTGTATACTGTAATCTATATAAACATCTTGTATTGTCCTCATTTTGGATTTTGAAGGTCATGCTTGATAACCTTTCTTTTTATTAGAATCAGGTATCACATCATTTAGCTGCATAGCCTCCTGGGAAGTATATCACACAAAATCACTCGCTGGTCACTAACATCCTCTTTTTCCGCACTTGTTTTGGTTAGATATTTGGCTTTCGGCCTTCTTAAGGTGTTCTCTCTTATCACATTCTCATCAACTTTCATAAAGCCATCTCTTTTACGCATTAGATTTTTTGGACCGACTAACCATGTTCTTAGTGGTATTAAATCTGTAGACGGGTTTGCTAAGAATGGCTGTTCAATGCTGATTCTGTTGAGAAAATAAATGTGCCAATAACTTGAATTCAAAAGATGGTTGCTGAGAAGGTGGCGAGTCTTGCATTGCACTTGCAGTGACTACTAGTACAAGTGGATTGATAGTAAGAATAACCAAATGCGCAAAGGCTTTGAAGTATTCATGGGCTGGACTAGTGCGTTTGGTTGTTTGTGGGCTTTTATCCCTGTATTATTGCACCTATGACTATCTGGATCAGTGAAATTTGCTTGCATATTTTGCAAGTCTGTAGTTTGAAATATTGTTATGCTTTGATTAGTACAGTTGTGGAGATATTTTAATTTTATTTGAGCTTCTGTTTAATTGTTATTGCTCTGTTAGTGTTCTGGACCAGTGTATTGCGTTGCCTTTGTTTTGAACTTTGTTGCATTTGATTCTTTTTCGGTGCTGATGTTATGTGACTACATTAGAGAATCAAAATTCATACAATTTGAACTGTGTGGTTTCAACTTGACTTTTTGTAGATACACCACCACCACCAACAACAAAGCCTTAATCCTAATCACTTGGTTCGGCTACATAAATCCGTTTTCGCCATTCCACACGATCCAATGCCAAAGTCACCATATAGATCATTCTTTCTAGTCTTTCCGTATTGCCGATGTCCATGTTAACTTTGGCCTACCCTTAGCTTGATTAAGACTAATGTCATCCCGCTTCCTAATTGGATGTATATGGCCAAACAATCTTAGACAGTTCCCTCTCATTTTGTAGATATCTGATATAATATAAGGTTGATAATTTTAATTTCAACCTAGTTGTTGGCAATTGCTCTCTTAAATTACTTGTCAAAATTGTATTTATCAATTTTTGATTCTGTACTTAAAATCTCATCTTATCAGGAATCTCATTGCCGGACCTTGTCATCGTTGACTAAGACTGATGAAAGTTTATCCGACTCGCTGTTAAAAGTTACTGCCCTCGAGCATTCTTTATCTGCAGCTGGTGAGAAGTTCATCTTTATGCAAAAGCTTCGTGACTTTGTTTCTGATATATGTGACTTTTTGCAGGTAAGCATTTATCTGCTTTATGAAATTGCATTTTTTTAAAGTTCTATGTTTCCCTCTTTTTCCATCGCGAAATTCGATGAGCGTGGATGGCTGTTTCCCTCTTTTCTGATCATGTCATTGTACATAAATTATGCAGCAGAGCTTAGAGTTTATGGTTTTGCAGACAAAATAATGTAGCTTTTAATAATATAACAATGGTTTTGCCCTTTGTACAGAATGGAAGAAAATCATAAGATAAAGAGAATGATGCGTTCATAACTAGTATGTGCTTGAGCAATCTTTTTTGTGTACTTGAAGAGATGAAGGATGCATGCCCTTCCTGGAAACTATATCACGCGTATTCAAGAATTAGTTCTTTCATTTTTTTATACTCTTAGCTCCACTTTTCTCGAGGGAAATAATGATCAGACACTGCTCACATTATTTTCATGTCTTTTCAATGCATTGGGAGTGTTCTCAATATGGATAAATTCTAATTATGAATTAGTATACTAACTAGGGTCACAGGGCGCTCATTAGTAAAACTGTTATTTTATTAACAATTTTGATAATTATGATACTAATATTAGCTGTCATAAAGTGATTATTAAAATTAGTTTCAAAGCTTGACAGATAGATACAAAGTCTGGACTATGTTTATGCAAGAGGATGATTTATATTTAATTCTTCCTTTACGCAAACTTAAGTAGAATACCCTTCACCACAAGTTGCTTGTGGTTTACCCAGAAACCTTTAGTCCTAGCGGCGTTAATGCTTCCTTAGGCTAGGTTGGACGCTGTCCATTAGACATTTGATGTTTGATTTCTTATATTCTAGTCCTAGAGGAACGGTAGTGTAGTGCACTAAATAGGTAAAAGATGTATAACATATGAAAACATGCATTATATGTGGAATTGGGGAACTTTTGGACATTTGAGACTCATATACCTTCATCTCACACCAGTTCTGTGTCCTAGTAACTTCTCAATTATATCTATGGTCAATGTAAATGAACTTATTCCAATGATCTATGGTGGGCAATGTTTTTTTTTTTGGGGGGGGGGGGGTGTGTGCGTGTGTGACTGGGAGGGATGGGGAGGGAAAATTCTCAGAGGAACGTTAGTGTAGTGCACTAAATAGGTAAAAGATGTATAATATATGAAAACATGCATTATATGTGGCATTGGGGAACTTTTGGACATTTGAGACTCATATACCTTCATCTCACACCAGTTCCATGTCCTAGTAAATTCTGAATGGTGTCTCTATGGTCAATGTAAATGAAGTTATTCCAGTGATCTAGGTTTTTAATTTAAAGTTATTAGATACCTCATGATCTTTTGAGATAGATTTGGAGCCTTTATGTGTCGATCAATTTTTTGTGTTGGCCATTTACTGATTTTTGTGCATATGGAGTTTCTTCTTGACTACTACTTTTTCTTCTGACCAGCTTCTTCTCGACTATTACTAATCAATGCAATTTTCTCCCTTCAGGAGAAAGCTCCTTTCATTGAGGAGCTTGAATACCAGATGCAAAAGCTTCATAAAGAGCGTGCGGCAGCTATCTTAGAAAGAAGAGCAGCTGACAACAATGATGAGATGATGGAGCTAGAAGCTGCTGTGAATGCTGCAATGATGGTTTTCAGTAAAGGTGGCAACACTACTTCTGTGGTTGAAGCAGCTAGTGCTGCAGCGCGGGTTGCGTTAGCCGCCTCAAGAGAATCAAGAAATCTGCCAGTGAAGCTAGATGAATTTGGTAGGGACATGAACCTGCAGAGCAGAATGGACATGACTCGTAGGGCGGATGCACGAAAACGAAGGAAGGCTCGATCAGAGTCTAAAAGAATGTCATCGATGGGAAATGATAGTTCCTATCAGCGAATAGAAGGAGAATCAAGCACCGATGAAAGTGATAGTGAGAGTACAGCATATCAGTCCAATCGTGATCAGTTGCTACAGATTGCTGGACAGATATTCAGTGATGCAGTTGAAGAATATTCTCAACTTTCTTCAGTTAAAGAAATGTTTGAAATGTGGAAGAAAAATTATTCATCAAGTTACAGGGATGCTTATATGTCACTAAGTATACCTGCCATGTTCTCTCCATATGTAAGGTTGGAGCTTCTAAAATGGGATCCACTTCATGAAGATTCAGATTTTTTTGAAATGAAGTGGTACGTACGCTCTGCCAAAATTTCTTGAACCTGAGAGGAAAGCTTTCGTGCCTGTGCCTTGTAACTAGCAGTTGAGTGGGTGAGTAATCTGCTGGCAAGGTCAAGGTTTGAAGGATGGACGTATACTGTCATGAGACAACCAATAAACATATAAATGATGAATGCTGATTTATTAGTTTCCTTTCAATTTTTTTTGGCACTGGGCCCTTGTTTGATTAAGTATTATATTGCACTTTGTAGGTTAAGAATACCATGTCTAGAATTGGTTAAGTTTAATTGTTTTCTTTATCTGGGCATTGCAGGCATTCGTTACTTTTTGATTACGGAGTTCCACAAGGTGGAAGTGAAAGTCCAGATGCTGATTCCAACCTTATACCTGATCTTGTGGAAAAGGTTGCCATTCCTATCCTGCATCATGAGATAGCTCACTGCTGGGATATGTTTAGTACCAGGGAGACAAAGTATGCTGTTGAGGCCACAGATTTGGTCTTGAGATATGTTTCACATTCCAGCAAGGCTCTCGGCGAATTAGTAGTTGTTCTTCGCGATCGTTTATCAGAGGCTGTAGCTAATCTGATGGTATGACTTTCAAACCTTTTGATTCAGGCTCTCGTCGCATGTTTCTGATTTTCATTGGCATGTGCATTCATTTCATGAACATTATGGTAATAGCATATAACCCCTGTGGTCAGAACATATCACGGCTAAGCCCCTTGTGGTCATGATGTAAGCATGTGGTTGCTCATGGTTTACACTCTGCGGGGGGTTGCAACAATTATGGTGGCATCTCTGTTCTAATTAGGGAAATGCTAACAAGTGGCCGGAGGGCACTAGTTAAGCATCTAAATATAGCAATGTTTTGCTTTGGGAATCAATAAAAGTGCAATCAATAATATCATTCAATGATCAATTGCTAATTTCAAATGCAAAATATTTCTACATATAGATGCTCAACTAGTGCCCTTAGGGGCACCTGTTAGTATGTCTCTTCTTATTATCCTTATTTCCAGTTCTCCTTATCAAACCTTTCCTCCTCTCCCACCCCCGCAAAAAAGAAAAATAAATAAATAAATCATAATCACTAGAGCAGAACCTTATCTTCAACCGTCTGCCTATAGCAAGAAACTGGTATAGCCTATGAACTTCTCCAGACAGCTTTGATTTTATCCGTTAGACTAAAGAAATCACCCGCCTCCTTCAATTTGCCCCACCCTACACTCTCGCAAATAATCCAAAAAAAGGTGAATACCTGAGAACAATTACATTGATGGATTTGGAACTGTTCAAGCATTTGAAAGGACCATTACTTTTAACTGACATTTGATGGTGATGAAATAAAAAGAATGAGGTTAGGGTGAAAGGGGAAGTAGGGAGCGAGGATTAGGCACTTTTGTTGCGAGATTCGAGTGTGTATTGCAACATTTAAAGCCTATAGCTGCAGAATTTAGACTTTTGGTTCCATCAATTTCTTCAAAAAGATCTAATTTATGTGATGACATTGCAATGGACAGAATTGAATGGAGAAAAAGGAGCCAACTACAGTTGAATGAAAAGGGGTTTTGAGTTGATTCTGGGAAATAAGCGAGTCAAGGTAGGTCTCGAGGGTTTTTCTCCAAATGTTTATTGCCTATGAAAGGAACTAGAAAACCATCAATGACTAGACTACATGTGTTGACATAACTCAGCTACATATATGAGGAATGGCCTTGGGGGATGCCTATTTAAAGAAGTTGGGGGGAGGAGGTTGTATCTTTGAAAGCGCCTGAAAGAAGCGAGTGTTGTGCCTCCTCTCTCTCTCTCTCTCTCTCTCTCTCTCTCTCTCTCTCTCTCTCTCTCTCTCTCTCTCTCACACACACACACA
>JAOTQG010104059.1:2030-13088 GCA_025631175.1 Iris virginica
TTAAGCAGCATCCATCTATCAGGGGGAATTAGAAAGAAAAAAAAGAAAACTTTTTCCCTTTCTTTTTGTGCTTATTTTTCCTTTCCCCCCTTTTTTACCGCAGAAATTCTTGTTATCGTTACGATTGTTTTTCAATTTCCATTTTCATGGTTTTTTGCAAATTGGTCATAGGGTATGAAAAAGGGAATATGCATAGTTATTAAAGGCGAGAGTAATGCGGTGCTTCTTGATGTATCATTGCCAGGCGAGAATAATAGATTCCAAATCTTGGTTGTCTAGGAACATCACTTCAGCATTATGGAAAGGTAAAAATTTTAGAAATCTGACAAAGATACTTCATGCAAATTATTTAGTTTCAGATAGTTAAGGATGTGAATTTTCACTAATCAGTGTTGGTCGCAAGTACTAATGTTTGTACATAACTACATATAACATGAGACACTTTTGATATGGTTTAAAATTTGTTCAAAGGACTATCCAATTAGCATTCAGAGTTAGTTCTTTAAACATTTTGAATGCAATTTAAGCAGTTTGCAGCGGTTTATACATGTGTTGCTTATCTCCCTAACGATCTATGTGATGGGTAACCAGCTCAGTACAGTAACAAAATAATTATTAGGCCAAAATGGGGGCTACAAAGTGATTTAGGTCAGGTCAGGAAATCGACTTTTGGTGATATGATATTTTGTAATGATTAAAAAAGTAAGAGAGAGATACAGAGAAACCGGTGGAACCTAGCAAAAACCAAAAACCAAATATCGTTACATATCGTGGTGACCCAAGCAAATGATATGAACTCCAATTTAGTATTTGATAGCTGACGAGGATAATTGGAGTTTCAATAAATTATAGGGGCACACCTCAAAAGGCAGTTATTTCAGGGGTATATCTGAACTGCTTGGCATTATTCAGATATAAAGTAGTGGCTTAATTGTTCCAAGAAAACAGATCAACTAGTTGGAATTGGGCATATATTGACTGCATTAGAAGGAATCTGAGCTCAGATCATGTAAATATGTTTCCAATAATGTAGTAAAGTTTCCTGAAAATACAAAGTAGAATGGAGGCCCTATAGAGCATAATTTCCTTTACAAAGCAAATAAAAAGTGAAAACTCTGATTCCCTCTTTCCAACAGTAGGCAGTTTAAGTCCTAATATTCCAAGTGGTACCAAATACATCAATGACTTCAAAAGATAATATCATCAAAAGTTATGCTGCCATGTTCCTTTTAGCGATAATGGGTAAATAAATCATATGATGCATCTTGCAAGAGGAATATTTTGATCAGGTCGCTAAATTTGGGACATGTTTAAAAGGAAGATGAACTCTTAAAGCAGGATGAAGTATTTACCTAAAGATTTCATCTAACAAAGCATCAGTCATCGGTTGGCGAGAAAACATCTTGTAAGTCACATCTTTCTCATTGTGTTCCTTAAGAACAGATATGCATGTGAACGGAAGATCATCAATCTCACTAGTGCCCACCAATTCTGGAATATCTGATACAGCAGTTAAGCCGAAGTACGCCTTGGCACAGGAAATCACAAAGTTTTAAAAAATAAAAATTGATAACAAGCAACAAAATAGGATTTAACCCATAACTGTGACACGTAGTACTCACTGGATTTAAAAGACCTCTAATGAAAGTTGCATGTGTATGCTGTAATTTCCTTTGAGGAATAGAAATTTCTGGGATAAAGCGAAGGCTCAGCTCATCTAAGGGGGTAGCAACCACTGTGACTTCACAAGTATAACTCTGTCCTTTCGTCGAATTGAGTTCATAGGAATCTCCAAGGTTGGAGACTGATTCTATCTCTTCATGCAGATGCAGCATAACATCAGAAGAGTTAATCAATCCAGCAGCCATCTGCCAATTTCCACCCTCAACGGCCCATAAATCTCCACCAGAGCCTGCTAGGGAAACAGCTCCTGCAAGTCCACTCATGCTGACGCTTTGACCATAGTTAATTCTTGTAATAACCTGCAAAGTCGCAGCAAAAGATTTCAGAAACAATTTTTTTCTTATCCAATCGGGTTTCTTGATTAAAAATATATCAACGACACAGCAGACCTATAGAAGACAGCCAATAAAAGCTAGCTCACTGGTCATGTACGGAATTTCCTAACTGAATTTTAAGTTCAACTTTCACCAAAAAGTAAGTGAAAATAGTTTGAATTTTTTATTCTTTTTGGATGGAAAAAAGAATGTATAGATTTAAAAGAGAAAATAGTCAAATACTATGAACGAGGCATCCATAGAAATAAGGAAAAGAAAAGGATAAGAAAATAGAAAAAAAGAAGATAGAAGTACAAGGAGAAGAGAAGCTAAATCTATACTGAATAAGCTGAAATAAAACGATCAAGGAACCACTATTGCACTAAGTCTCGCTGCAAATCAGATACAGAATTCCACAGAAAGCACGCTTAGCTGAAGCCCAAAGAAAAGCAATATATAAAGGCAAGTCTTGATCTCCGAAAACAATGGAACTCCCTTAGGTCCGAATGCCCTATAAAACAGCAAAATGCCATGATTCTACCGAACAAATGCCTCCTTATCTTGACCAAATCTACTGACTGGAGTTAGAAGAAAGGGTGAAATGATCAGCGCGCTAACCCAGATTTCTACCACCACACCAAAAAGATTATTCCACAGAAATCGAGCTGCCTTACGGTGCAAGAACAAGAGATAATGTGTTTCAGAAGCACTCTTACACAACACACACCAATCTGGAGAAATGCTTGTCGTGTTTGATTTTGTTTCCTTCAATAAAGTTGCCTTATTTAACTTATTAATTTACTAAGATTAAATAAAAAATAACAAATGATAATAGGATATGGAAAGTTGGCAAGTGGAATACGTAAATGTTGGCTTTTAGATCTCAAATGGTGGTTGAGATCAAAGGTACCCACCATTGGGGTGGTAGAAGGTGTCCACCGTCTCGACTCTCTCTCTCTCTCTCTCTCTCTCTCTCTCTATATATATATATATATATATATACATATATACATATTATATCAAGAGGCAGACAAGGGATCCACTGAAACAACAAACTAACAAAGGGCCACTCCCCAACTCCTGGCCAAAACTGCTACAAGAAGGCCTTGAACTTCCCGAAATCTCCGGGGCCACGCCCATAGAGATGCTTCTAAATGTTTCCCCTCCCACGAAAGAGAGGCGGGTAATGCTTGATTTCTGAAATACAGAGTGTGCAGTTCGATCCAGATGTTCCAGAACAAGTTAAAATAGAACACTCCCATAAGACTAGCATCCTCCTTTAACCAAAACCTGAATATCTAACCAAACATATCTCCTGCACTGAACCAGGAACAAGCCAAGCTTCTCCACGCACCCAAAGCTCCAAACTCCATAACCGCCAAGCCACGAGGCAATGGATAAATAGATGATCATATAATGCAAACATCCATAGATAAGGCCCTATACAGTCGCCACAGCCGCTGAAGCCAATCATTAGTTTTCAACTGGTCCAATCATTGGTGTTCAACCGTTAAGAATCAAAGACCAAGCAAATACTTTGTACTTATACGGAACCTTGGACTTCCAGATGCATGTGCCTAAACATATTAGTAAGATCAATTAACTGGAAAAGGGAATGGGAGGCAGATTGAGCACTTATGTGCAAAAATTACTACGTCAGCCTTAAATGAGTAATTGAGCATCACTCTTGCTAAAGCATGAAGAAGGTCACTGTAGCCTAGCAAACTAGGTTGCATCCATCAATTTAGCCTAAAAGTCAAGTGGCAATCTCTTGGAATCGCTTCTAAAATGATAGTAATCGAGGAATGGGTTTAGTAAAGGCGTACTATCTGTTTTATAGTTTGATTAAATCACATACTTCAATAACAAACCGTACAAACACCGCATGGCAATGAAACCATCTCATACAGAAATTACAAACTGCAGAGAACACTAATAAAGCTGGTAAGAATCACTATAATACTTACAGTGACCAGCTCCTGAATGAGGAGAGGAGACAACTGAACATCAACTAATTTGTCATGCAATGTCTGGGTAGTTAAATTGAACAGCCCTGCCCACTTGAGCATATCTTCAACCGTCTCAAATATCGGCCTACTTTCGATACTGTCATAGTACTTCAAGAAATTATCCACGGTAGCCTAAGCATTAAAGTTTAGAGAATTGTTATTGATAGTTTATTCAGTTCTTACAAAGATTAAAATTTAGAATCTAAAACACAAGATTCACTTAGGAACGGAGGCAATCAAATTTATTAGACAGAGAGGAAGGGACTGGACTGGAGAGAGTAAATGAGTAGAAGAACACGAAACCTCAACGAAATTGGACATGCGAAAAAGGGAGAAGCCGTAGCGAAAGAACATGAGGAGCTCGTTAGTGAGGTCGACGAGGCGTTTGACAAAGGGGAGCTTTGACTTATAATCAAATGTTTTGAAGACGAACTTCTTGCCGTCCCAAATGCCGAGGGACAGACCAGAATCAGAATCAGAGGAAGAAGGTCCTCCTCGAACGGTGAGGTTAAGGAGATGGGTGTAATTCAAGGCGTGGTAGTTCTTGGGGTGGAGAATGGAAGCGCCAGCTTCGAAGGTGTTTCCGGCGACGGACACGGTGGCCATACGGCCGCCGACGACGCCGTTTCGCTCGAATATTCGGATTTGACCGACTTGAGGGGGGGAGGAGGAGGAGGAGGAAGAAGAATATTTACGGAGGAAGTGTGCGACGGAGGAGCCGCCGATGCCGCTGCCGATTATGCAGACCGTAGTTGGGGATTCGGACGAAGAAGAAGAAAGTGGTGGGACTGCAGTGAGGAGGAGGAGGAGGAGCCAAAAGATCATCTTGCCACTGTTTTTCTCCATCTTCATCTTCTTCTTTCTTTTGTGGAGGAGGGATGGAGGTAGCAGAGCAGTGTAACTCGACTCGATTGTACAAACAAACAAAGTCAGCGTTTTACATACAAACAATCTCACTATGCGGCCCCCACAACCATTTTTGACTTTTTTATTTAAACTTTGTTGGAAAAATTGTTCCCCATAAATAAAAATTAAAAAAATAGAATCCACAAATTAATTACAAACAATTTTTTTTGGTTACAAAATAAGGACTATTAATTCAAAAATTAAATATTTAGAGAGTCTTATATTTCTTTTCAAATCACATGATTAATCCATACCTGATATATATATATATATATATTTTTAGATCCTTAGCATTATTTTTATTTTATATTTTTCTTACTTTTTACTTTACTCATTATAAAAAAAATCAAACCCCGATTTTTGCATATTACTTTCAATACAGCGAATTTTCAGCCGTCGGTCCTTATTTGTAAAAATTCCTCCAATCAACTAGAACTTGGTACTCTTTCAAATAAACCCATCTCCTAATTTATTGTTATGTTGTTGTTTAATGGTCCAAAAACTTGTTCTTAATATGTATGTTTAATAATCCTGTAGAGAAGAAACTTTTGTAAAAATTCATTTGGTGATAGTGAAAATTGTTGTTGGACTAGATCCATTTTTTTCCCATTTGGTATGGAAATAGAAACATGTAAATTTTTACACATTTCAACTTTTAAGGTTTGTAAGATGGAGTAGCGCTTTCACTTGATTCAACTACATTCACCCACCCCTTGCATATCTCTTTTTTGGTTGCTCACTGGTATCAAGGACTATGTCCTTACTAATCCAATCCGACCCGGGTCGCGCACCTAGTATTGGCGGGTGAGTCTCCCAGCGAAAATTTTCTGCATATCTCTTTTAGTTGATAAAGAATAACTCACTGGATTACAACAATTACTCAAAGAATTTTTTTTTTCTTTTATCTATTTTGGCTCCCTAACTATGCTTGGGTTTGGCATTGGTGGGTAGTTCCTAGCTAGCTTGCTTCCTCTCCAATGACTCAGCTTGATGCATGCGTCGTCTCGTGATGGAAGTAAAGCTTCAATTGGTTGCCGGATCTTCTTCACAAGAGCTACGCTACGAATGTATATCTCGATTCACTCTCTATCGCATGTGTTCATTGAATGATTTTGCATCACAAGAAGTTAATATTGATCTCAGATATCTTGTGTATATGCATACTAGTGAAATATATATACATTTGGTCATTGAATCACTTGAAAGAGTAGCTAGCTAGAGATAATCATGCATGTTATGCAAAATAGGCCTCTTCATTAAAGGAAGGATCTAATTGCCAGTAGGCTAGATAGAATGAACTTCCCTCAACCATGTGCGTGCGTGCCCAGACTAAGATGGCTGGAAAAAAATAATTTAACTACTAAGAAACGAAACAGAATTATTCTCATTCAGACTTTATTAGAATCAACCCAATAAAATTCCTCTCACCAGTTGGCGAGATACAAATCATGCTGCTCTATACTTCAAATTCCAATTGACAACTTTTCATAATACACACAGAATGAGATTACCTCAAAATTTACTTCTTGGAAGGGACAGTGAGTGCTGCCTCACTAGGATGCATGGCTCTCAAGAAAATCTCGATGATGGTGGAGATCAATGAGCTGCAAATGCCCAAGTCTGAACCATAAGCAACAATGACCATAAGCAACAACAGCATAGCCATGGCAGGTCTATTCAAGCCTTTCATAATGCCACCAGAGAAGTTCAGATCTATCATTATGTAAGCCTGCCAAATACGGTCACCACTGTCAACTCTATACTGGAATGTTCCATTAGCCTGCTGTCTGAAAAAGATTAAAAAAAAAAAACATTACTGAAAGTTGCCTCGCTGCTTGCAGGCTAGTTTTGCATATGCGTGGACCCTTCCAAAGACACCTCGAGTTAACTAAAGTAATTATTAGGGGCAAGCATTGGACAAAACTGAAGAGTACTAGATGGACCAAGATATAATGAAAGCAAACTTTTCTTTTTCTTCTGTTCACTTGCATTCATCTCTTATCAACTAAGCAAATATCTCAAATTTTCGGAGTGACTGTAGATCACATGCGCAAACCAACAGCATCTCAACTTAAAAGGAACAGACGGAGGAATATAATTCTTCGCTTCCTTCAGCATAAACTTGTGAACTATTTAGCTAATCAGATAAATAAACATTCTAGAAAACATACCCCAACCATGCCATATCCTCTAACACGATGATGCACATGTGGACAAGGAATAAACCAAGATCAACCTTTATCAAATGTCAGTAAACAATTCACGTATAGTCCTCTGGAATTAACTTCATCAAGGCAACTTGTGCTTCAGCAGTCTTAATCACAAGTTATCTAACTGCCGATCTTTAAACTATTAAACAAAGATATAATGATGGGACGGCCATGGTCATTCTAGACGGAAAATCTGCACATATAATGCACATTTTGGCAATCCAGCCCCCGAATAGAGAGGATGAATTGCTATATCACAGCTTCTTTGGAGTTTGGACATACCTAGGGTGTGTCAAAATATCTTCATGTTTGGTGAATAAGTGACTCCAACTCGGAGACAAGTAATCATAATGAAGATAATCTTGGTAATTATTGGAGTGCAGAGATAATGAAATAAAAGTATGATGATAGTCTCAGAAGTTATCGGAGTGCAGAGATAATGAAATTTGAAGGTTCCTTCGCAAGTCATTCAGCTAATGGTTAATGAGAACAAACGAGACGAAACTCAGCTATATCCACAGGCAACAATTGGCACCAGAGAGAGAGAGAGAAATCTGTTTTCTCATGGGAAAGGGTATGTCTTTGATGATCATTAGTAATGGTTAGGGAAATTCATGAAATGGCTAACTGAAGTTACATTGGCCATGTGCTGGTCCCCTTGTGCCACGTCTAAAATTATGTTATTGATTCAGACAACCGCTAACTGAAATATCTAAACTTACAGTACTAGCTGGTTCAGTAATCAGGGATAGTTCACAGGTCTTTTATACAATTTCTGGCGAAGTGAATGGTTGATTGATAAAATCGTAGCATTTTCTTTTCCAAATTAATCAAGCACATGAGCAAGGTCAAGGAAAGCAATGTGTTTCTAAAGTCAAGAAAATTTAAGGTATCCTAATGGCAATTTCAAACGGCCTTTCTTGGTTTAGCTACAAATTGAGAAAAAAAAAAAAAACAAATGATAATCACCTTTTCAACAACCAGTTTCAGATCTTAAATTAACAGTTAATTTCACCCGGGCCATCTATTGTCCTCGTTTTATACTCGCATATATTTATTGATGTATTTTTCCATGCGTACCAATAGAAAGAAATCATAGTTCCACGTCTTGCTGTCAGGAATATGACTGTAAAAGTTGTTGAATGAGTGTCTTTATTCCTTCTTTTGTGTTCGGTAAAATTAGAACCCCGAAAGATATGTCAATAGCTAATCCCAATCCGTGTGCATCTCTCTGTGTGTAACGAGCTAAAACATGCCAGCCTAACCACCTTCAATTCAAGAAGTGAATGAAGGACTGATACAGCTAGAATGACGCTAAAGATGACACCAACTAGAAGTAGGACGAAAAGCAATCATATGAGCGTACAGTCTGACAAATGCATACCTAGGTGGAGACAGATGATTTGCTGTTTGAAAATCCAGCAAACACATTTGAATACGACTTGGTTAAGTATGAGAAGTTGGCAGTTGGGGCTAAAGCAGGTATCCTTTCACCTTTCTTCAAAAGCTCTTGCAAGTTAAGCCTCTGCAAGGTTAAGATAGCCCTAGACTCCTTCCACATGAAAGCGAGCAGCCCATCTTCAAATACAAACAGTGAACCGGGCTTCGAGCCAGGATATCTAAAACCATATCCATTTGCAATACCTTCTCCCACAAAGGTGTGTTTAAGATCAAAGGAAAGGGAATCTCCATCAGTATTCCAAGGGAAAGGTTCAAATGAAGGATCATCAATGTTCACTATAAACATTGCCGAGCCATTCGGATGCAGAACATAATGAGTTCCTTCCAGTATTTTGGTTGCAATGAGTAGTCGTTTACCCTCTTGGGACACTTCATAAGAGAGCAAAAGGAAAAACAAAGCCTTTCCAGGTTTGTCAGCCGAAGGCCGCCCAGGGGGCCAACCAAAGGTGCCTCCCCATAGACCAGCATATTCTTGTCCTGCCATTGAGACCTGCATGGGCAACTTGTATAGAGCAAATCTGGTCTCATGCATGTTTGGCCAGGCTCTATAAGAAGATAACCTCACCTTTGAAGCATGCAAAGTTAGTCCTATCGTATCTCCAGAACACAGAAACTCATGCAGTTGTGCATACTTATTCTCACTACTGGAAGAACTAATTTTTGAAATTTCACGGCAACCACTCATTGAGCTTGATTTCCCAGTAATAAGCTTGATGCTTTCCCGAAAATACCCAGCAAGAGATTTTCTTTTCGAGCTCTGTGTCCGACCACTTGACTGATCAAGACTTCTTCTGATATCACCAAGATCCAATTGGGTAGGATCAGCAGGTAGCTCAGAAAATGCCTTCCAATCGTTGCGGTTCCCGCCAAGCTTGTACATTTGCATAAGGTCCGATCTCCTTTCGTGCAAGTGGACCACATCCTGCTGAAAACCGTCACCATCAGTCCTCCAGCGAGAAAACAACAGGCTATTTGCGGAATCGGATGCTTTAACACGGACTTGGCTAGTAACAATCTCGATTAACTTTCTCCTATCGACAAATGCCAGTCGACTAAACGGCACATTTGATGCAGTCTGGCCGAGAATTCTCTGTGACTTGGAAATCCCCCCACTATCGGTAGGACATATTTTCCTGGACAGCTCCTTGTCCAAATGATTAATAGCAAAGCTTTTACTATGCACCAACCTGCCACCATTTCTTTGGGGCCTCGGTTCGACCTCGAGCAATAGCACATTGCAGTTCCTATCAATGGCCTTGATGGAACCAGGATAAAGATAGTCAGTTTCCCTCTCTCTCCCATGAAGAATAAACGATGAAGAACCATCAACACCGCCAACAATTTCAAACACGGGAGACCATAGAATAGGGCCTTCTTCAATGCCCAACGGCCCAAGCTCCTGAGGGATGATTCGGCATCCAACAACAGAGATAAAACCAGGCATGACATAAACCACATTACCCAGTTCAGGATTCTGGTGAACCCAAATCCCAATCATCGGCCGAACACTATAAAGAAACCTACAAAGCGCCCTGTACGACGAAACTCCCTTTCGCCACTCGAAAAGTTCCGAATGGGGAACAATCCCGAGCAAACCACATTGGGTGAGCCAAACCTTGTCAGAAGCAGCAAGAGTATACAGACTACGACAACAGGCACACAAATTACACACGTCCTTGGGAGTTAGAGAGCGGGTAACAACTGCTAGGATGTCATCAGGGAGAGCCAAAAGCAAGCTAGTAGTAGACCCACCCCAATTGTCAGACAACATTATGTGTATTGATCAAAGACAACAAAAACACATACTATACAATGATTGATTGGTTATATATAGCTAAATTTGCAACTCACAATACATTATACAGCTCAATTCTGAATATAAACTAACTAAAACCCTAGCCCATATATCAAAAAGGTTGGAAATTGATTAATACAGGGAAAGAGGGTAAACCTGAGAAATGAAATGGAATGAAATTGGGCGTGTCTGTGAAGTTGGATTGGACAAAGATTAATTTTTTCACATCTATGGAAGAAGGTTTAACACCAATTTCAAATGGGTACGTACCAGATTATTGGATTTGCGCATCAAATATTGAGAGAGACCAGAGTTCGAAGAGAAAAAAGAGAAGTCTTGAGGGGAGGATGAGAAACTGGGACAGGACAGGTGAATATTTACAAGTGGGACCCAAGTCGTTCTTGGTAATAGAAAGAGGGAGGGAGGGAGGCAGAGACAGAAGAAAAAGAAAAGTGGGCAGTGGCCTAGGCACTCCATATAAAAATTGGTGCTACACTGATCACTGTGGTAAAGAAAAATATCAATAGATAAAGAGATTTAAAATTTAAATAATAATTTAAAAGTAAATATTCTTAAAAAGATTTAAAATTTTAAATATAATTTGAATTCGATATTGTGCGATATTTGATTTTGATATTTGATATTTGATATGGAAATGATGATGGTGGGACCTATGATGT
>JAOTQG010104070.1:0-13087 GCA_025631175.1 Iris virginica
GTATGTATGTCGTCTTAGAGACATGGACATGGGTTGTACATGTATTACGTTAGATGATGTATGACCTGACTTGGTCGTGGTACGTTATAGGGGGTGATTATGTTACGCACCTTCCGAGTTGTATGTATATGTGCATGGTTGTGTATGTGTTGTAGACTTACATGTTACATGGGATAGTCTTGCTATGGCTTAGGTCTTGATATCGTAGTACTTGTGCGTCATTTCCCCGGGGAACGTGACGTCACGGGCCTCGGGGCGTGACAATAGTGGCGGCAGCGACAGGCGGTTGTGGCCGGATCTGGAGAGGGCGGAAGAAGGAGAGGTGGCGCAAGGGTGATGGATGGTGGTGCTCCAGATATTTTTTGTGGGTTTAGATGGAAGAGGGGAAGAGAGAGGGAAGGGAGTGCGTCTGTGTTGGGTGGGAAGAGGAAGAGGGAAAGAGAGAGAGAGAAAGAGCTCTGGACCAATTTAATGCAGGACTGACAAAGACTCCTCAAGTGGTGTCACATCAGCAGTAATTTTATGAATTTTTAGGGATAAAATAGTCAACTGAAAATAATAAAAACCAAAAATAAAACCAAACCAAAAATCAAATCATAACCAAATTATGCCAAAAATCAACTATCCAAACGCTATGCGAGAACTATGTTAAAAAAATATCAGTATGTTTGCAATGGTGATTTTCTCGGTAATTTGTTGTCTTTACTATTTTTCCTCTCAGTGATTGACATTTTTTTCCTTTATTCTTTTATCATATTTTTTACTTTAATTATTACAAGATCAAATCACAAAAGTAATATAAAATTTCACTACTAAATCAAGTGATCATTGATGCATAAGCTTCTACCTAAAGTGCCCTTAAACATTATGAAAAATTTAGCTTGCTAAGTTATAACAATCCATGATTCCATGCTACTTTCCAATCCACTCAAAACTACTCTTTGGATTATCTAGCTCCAAAAAATTCATTTGAACCTTTTTGATTGAAGCTTGAAGCGAAAAAGAAAAGGAAAACACTTTATACACCGCAAATTTCAACCGCACAATCAACCGCATGCATTACGGAGTTGTACCTTTGCACCAAGGTACAACTCCGCAATGCATGCGGTTGATTGTGCGGTTGAAATTTGCGGTACCCCTAGCATGGCTCAAAAGAAAATTATAGATTGTGTTGTTGAGTTAATGTAGGTTTAAAGAGGAAGGGAATTTTCAAAACTTGAGGTTTCAAATCTCTACTTTTTCCCTTTTTCTTTTTTTTTTTTTTTTTGGGCCCCAAAGGGGCATGAGAAGGGATCGAACCTGAGACCTTACATACTGTAAAGCTCGGCTCTACCACTGAGCCACCCCTTGGTTCCTCCTTTTCCTTCCACTACAGCGAACACTGATGTAAAATGCTTGTTTGCGATATATTTTATTATCCAAAAATAAAAATATATTATTAAAAAGAAAATTAATATAATAAAGAACTTTCAGATTTTCAAAAACAAAAGATGAAGTCGAATGATGAAATAAAGAACAAACTCGAGTCCAATTAATTTGAATTGTCTCCTTAAATAATAATTTACCATCTACGGTGCACGAGGTTTATAACATTTGCATCCCACTATAAAAATATATGTATACTTGTATGTAGCAACACTACAAATAAACATGTCAAGAGATACTAAAATATGTATTTGTACTATCTTTTCGTATGTGTTTTCACTATATGTCAAACATTATGTTTTGCATTGCGAATTGGTATTTTTATATAGGCAACATGTGTTTATTCAAATTGCCTATAAGTGACTATTCCAATTGAAATGGCATTACCCCTTCAATAGTAAGAGTAGAATAGAACAAATTCGAAGTTAAATTCATAACTCCAACATACACAACTTTTGAAAAAAAACTTCTTAAAAAGTGCAAATTTGCCATCTCAGAATAGACCTTTGAACTTTTTTGATCTTTCTGATGCCTAGATGAAGGCCAAATTGACTTTCAAATCACCCCTAAACATAGTTCAAAAATATTTTCTAATCCTTATTGTGAATGGGCAGCATACCTGGCAGGGAAAACATGTCGCCCATGTACACGACATCTTTCCAAAAAAAAAAAATAAAATTCAAATTGATCTTGAACCAAAATATTAACTCAAGTTCTGAATGAGTTTGGCAAAAACTTGTATTTATACTAATTATTCACATGTAGAATTGATGGCACAAAAACATTAATTCATAACTCATGTTATCGAATTGGTTTCAATCTTAAAAAATATTAAAGTCGAAGTATTAATTTAATTTTGATTTTGATCAAAACAGACAAAAATCGAACCATGCCCACCCTTACCTATCACCAATGTAATGTGTGAAGTTAGTTGCTTCAGCAAAATATGAGGGGTCTTTTGACAAACGGCATATACAATGGGGTTGATACCGAGAAACAAGAGAAGTTGGGAGATGGTAATGCAATTCCGTCGTTCGAGGGAATCAGAAATTCCATTTCCACGCGTGAGGGAATTGTGATTTCATAGTAACTTTTTCAAGCATGAGCTGGGATGAACACATCTCTGGGGAATAACACTCTGTCTAATCCAAATCCATTATCCGTACATGACAGTTTATTTGATAATTAGTGTTTATCCCACCTTAAACCACTTATAAGCGGTAACATAATCCAAATGAACAAAAGAAAAGAAAAAGAAAAAAAGAACCAAGAAACTAGTAGTTTCTGGGAACATAATTTTTAAACTTTTCCCTAAAACCAAATAGTTTCACAAAATGTGAGTATTCGGGTTGACTGTCGCTGTTTCTTAATTATCATTGGCAGTGGAGGAAACAAAAAGAAAAGAAAAGAAAAGAAATTTTCCTCTACTCTTACTTTTTGCGCAATCATTTGTTTAATCTTCACTGTATTTTGCTCTGATGGGTAGTTTTTGGATTGTCCGAAGCAGTTCGTCAAAAGGAAAGAAACGAGCCGAATTTTGGTTATTTCCTTTTTGAAGTTTGACCCTTGGTGATGGTTTGAATGTGTTGGGTAATGTAATTGTCACTGCACCAAAGCTGACAACTCTTCCTATTAAAACAACAACGACAACAACTAATATGAGTAGGGGGAATATTTCATATTTTTTTGGGGAGTGTTTTGATTAAGCGGTGGATATAGAGTTTAGAGAGATTCTTACTCAGACACGGGATTTGATTTTTTTTTTCTTTTCCTTTTATTTTAATTCCCCCAATTTTTTATCGGGTGGGGTGGATCTTTAAAGACTTCTTAGGGTTTCCATTATTTACTTTACCATTGGTGATTCAGAGGCTCTTTGCCTTCAAGATTTTGCGTCTCAAGTACGGAAGGGGGTCGATCTTGCCCGATTTCTTCACCCGTTGGTTCAAAGCTCTCAAATTTCTAATCTGGGTTGGTAAGTCTTTAGTTTTTGTCATCTGGGTTGTTTTCTTTTTCATCGTTGCTTTGTATCTCACCATTGTTGGTTGATTTTAACGGCGCAGTGAGGAAATTGATTTCGTTTGGTTTGTGGGTTTCCCTGGTTTGGAGACGATGTTTCATATTCAAGGAGCTACAAAGCACACTTGTGGTCTCCTTGCAGTTTTTTGTGGTGCTAGAAATTCCCAAAACAGCCAAAATGATACTGGCCGGAGATTTCCTTACCCGGAAATCAGTTCTTCTGGACGGTTGGAGGTGAAAAATCTTTAGGCTTTCGTTGATGTGTTTTTGTACAGAGGTATATCACTTTGTGCTGTCATTGGTTTCCATCTCTTACAATTTTACCTTAATGCAGGCTCAAATATTAAACAATCCCAGTACAGATGAATTCCGTAGGGTCGTTGATTCGTTTCAACCAAATTTTGTGTATTTGCAAGGGGAACAGCTTCCTAATGATGAAGTTGGATCCTTGGTCTGGGAAGGCATTGACTTGTCTACTGCTGAAGCAATTTCAGGGCTTTTTACTTCTTCGGTGCTGCCTTCCACTGTAAGTGCTTCAGCCATTAGCTTTTGCTTTTGCTTGTGTGGATGTGGCTTTGTTGTATCATAGGTTCTTATGATTTTGATCTTTTCTTTGGTTTGTACTTCTCTTTTTCATCTCATTGGTTTTTTCTCCGTTCTCTTCTTTGAGACAGAAGAGAGCGGATGGTTAGCATATATGAAGGATAGCCTTCTTTGACCCTTAATGCTGTGCAATTACCATCACACAACTCAAGTTGAATTTTGCTAATACATTGCGAAAAATTATATGTGACCATTTTAAGTTGTTCACTACATTTTCATAGTGACTGTATTTTTCTCTCAGTAGAGACTTCAAGATGTTAATCATATAATAAAATCGGGTTGGATGAAATGGAAGTGTGCATCTGGAGTGCTATGTGATAGGCGTATACTAGTAAAGTTAACTGAATTTTTTTATAGGATATGTGTATGGCCTCTACCATCGTACAAAATTGTGTTGTACTATTAAGAAAGAACATACTAAAAAGATGAGTGTTGCGGAAATGCAAATGCTTAGATGTATGTGTGGTGAAACTAGAAAAGATAGGGTTGGTAATGAACAAATATGAAAAATGATAAAAGTAGTTTCTATAGTAGAGAAAATGAGAGAGAACTGCCTAAGATGGCTTGGTCATGTACAACGTATGCCCCTTAGTGCTCCAGTTACAGGTAGGAAGTGTGATGATATTAGTCTTAATCAAGTTAGGGGTAGGGGTAGGCCAAAGTTAACATGACCCTAACAATACAGAAAGACATGAAAGAGTGTGCTCTATACGGTGACTTGACATTGGATCGCGTAAAATGCAAAAAAGGATTTATGTAGCAGACCCCAAGTGATTGGGATTAAGGCTTTGTTATTTTTGTTGTTGTTGGTTTAGATACTTGAAGATGAAATCAACTCTTGCTAGTTTCTATATTGTTTACTTCTATATAGTTCTTCTTCCTGGGATCTATGAGGATGCCGTCAATTTTGGTTCTTAGATGTGAATAGCAATTTGAGAGGAAAATTGGACAAGTTCTGGGTTTTGGCATTGTCGTTCTCTATAGGTATTGATTAAGTTTGTTTGGCATAGGACATATACTATTGAAATTTCAGAGGATCTTTTATGATATAGAAGGCATATGATTTTTACCACTTTTTGTGGATTGGAATAATATTTTATACGCTTACCTTTTGCCATGATGTAATTCCTCTCAATGTATTGTAAAGCAAAAGGGTTTCATGCTGAAGAAGAAATCATACTCCTTTCATCCCCAAAAAATAGTCCACCTTTCCTATTTGTTCTTCCCAAAAAATTAGTCCCATTCTAAAATTAGAAAACTTTTCAGTGCAATTTAGGAATGATACAACTATGTATAACATTCTCCTTGAAACGCATAAGGGGTAAATGAGACTTATTTTTTGGGACGAAGGGAGATGTCGTTATGTGACTTTTGGGGGAAAATTAACATTTTCCACATCCATGTGGCAATGAGTGTGTCACGTGTGTGTGTGTGTGTGTGTGTGTGTGTGTGTGTGTGTGTGTGTGTTGGAGACATTATTGAAGTAAAAGTGCCGTAATGTGAGTTTTTGGGAAAAACACAGTTTCTTCCCTAAAACATATTTTTGAATTTAATACTCAAAAGTAAACTCATTTTGATGAAAAAAATCTTCATCTTGCTGTTGGACCTCTAACAAACCTTGTTTTTGTTAAGGTGTAGCTTCAAGGCCAATTTTGGCTAAGAATATAGTTGTGGCAAATGACAATTGATATGAATAGCCAGATATCTTATTGTTTACATCTTTGTTGTGTTTTATTATCAAGAGCAACTTAACAGGCTTTGGCTGTAATCCTTCAACCCCTCGGTTTTAGGTGGTGCCTTGGGTGTAATCCTAGGCTTGTATTCTTTTGTGGACCCCTTCTCCTTTTTGATTCGTATGAAGTGGTAATGTCATTGAAGATGAGGAGTTTCTTTGATTGGGTAATGGCAAGAGTGGGCATGGCAAGATGGGGTTGAATCAACTCACTTTAACCCACTCTAACATATTTGAAGCTCAACTCAACCCATTTAATCCCAAATGCGTGTAATAAAATATGTAAATTTTTTTGTGTGTTAAAAGAGTATCCATTAGGTCGACCCGGATTTCCCCCAACTCATGTATTACTCAATCTATTTGACCGTTAATTAAATGGGTTATAATAGGTTGAACCAATTACAATATGTTATTTTCTTTAACTCAACCCAACTCAAACCATTGAACCTATTTTGCATGCCCAGGCAAGAGCAAAAAACTTCTTTATTTACAGCCAGACTTTGTGTAGATAGGTACGGTTGCTCTAGGAAGATCTAATTCCAAAGAGAGGGAAAAGCAGATGTTTAACTTAGTATTGGTGGCAAATGATGATGATTTATCCACACATTTGCTTTCTTGAAAGAAAGATAGAAGCAAACAGTTATCTCATGAACTTGGATTTGTTCACAAGGTCACATTTTGAAATTGTAATACAGAAACTTGTAGATAGTCACTTTAACCATCTCAATTGACTAATTCATGTCACCTAAAATCTCTAGGTGACTCTCTCTTGATAAGACATGCAAGTGACTTATGCCCATTGGAAGCAACTGATAATTCACAGAAACGCTCCTGCGGTCATACTTTTGTTGAAAGTACTTTTAATATCTTGAAGCTTCCTAGTGAATTTTAATATAGATGTCACCAAATTTATAGAAAGAATAAAAACTTGAGGTTGGGCAAGATATGTTCCATGCCATACTTGCTTGGAGATGGATCAGATGAAGGGATTTATATCTCCTGCTGAGTCCTGCTAATCAAAATAACTGTTGGTTTTTCTAATTGGGATGCCACAGTTTTTAAGTGTCAAAGTTGGAACATGCACGTAGTTTCTGCAAAATACTTCCTCTATTCTGGGTAATAATACACTAATCTATTTGGGGATGTTTCACCTGAAGTGTCCACTTCCAAAAATTAAAGTGTATACATTTGGTTTTTTCTTTCATGTTCAAAATATGTTTTCTCACGTATTATAGAAATATTTTTAATATAACTTTAGTACAATTCGTGAAAATTACAAATACAAAATTTAAAAGTTTGACTTGTAAACGAGGACTCTTTGCTTGGATCATAGGGAGCAAGTTTTAACCTCTTTTGTGCTTTGATAATTCAGACACCTTAATTAAAGAAATTGGTTCATGTATACTGTCTCAGAGGAGATAGCTGTTTGGCATACGTTATTGACAATAATGGGAATATTAGGTACTCGGTTTCAAAATAAGTGCCGTTTTAGCCCCCCCCCCTCCAAAAAAGTGTTCCAAAATAAGTACCATTTTAGGGTTTTAAGGTAAAATTTACCACAACTTTCCTAATTTGCCCTTTTCTTATCCGAATCAACTATCTTATCATTAATTATACTTGTATCTTCTTCCAATAAAGAGATAATAGCGAATAGGGGTGAATTTGTCAACCTATATTGTTTCTTAATAAGTGCGCATAAGACTAAAACAACATATATTTAGAAATGGAGGGAGTATAGTTTTAGAAAGTTCAGAAGATGTCAGTCTTCACATATATGAATTACAACTGTGCAACTTAAAGTTTGTGCACACACTAAGTTGTGAGACTTGTGTGGGATTAATGGAGTATTGTATAAACTTAGTTGTGCACACACTAAGTTTGGCATTGTGAAGTTTCTCGATGAATTTGTTAGTATTTCATTCTATTGATTATGTTCTCGTATTCTTATTTTTGTTTCAAAATTCTCGTGAAGGTTTATTTAGAACTGCCGAATGGTGAAAAGATTGCTCATGCTCTCCAATCGAAGGTAGGTTCCGTTCGTGTACTGTAATAACCATATCCCGGAATTTATCAGAAAATTTTGGATTTGGGTAACCAATCTCTTTGGTTCCAAGACATCCTTCCTCCTGGACTTTAGCTTTTAAACTTTTATGTTTTATCTTTGCAGGGGATTCCTTATGTGATATACTGGAAAAGTGCTTTTTCTAGTTATGCAGCTTGCCATTTTCGTCATGCATTATTTTCAGTGGTGCAGAGGTACTTTTTTGGTTTATCAGTAGATTTAATCAATAAAAACATTTAGTTCCCACTCATGAATGCTCCTTGTATATGTCTAGTTTGACCCCTACATGTGATCAAATATTAACATGAAAGTGTAAAGTTTGATTTCTACTCGGTTGTTGGGTTGATTCTCTTCTCTCTCCCCCCCCCCTCCCCCCCACCAATTGAAAGGAGGTGAGCTAAGATGAATTTTGGTCCTCTAAACCGCGGGTCTCATGAACACCCAGTTTGTACCCAGTGAATGGTCTGCGTTTCCTTGTCTAACTTTTCATGAATGTGAGAAGGCTCAGATACTGCTTTCGTGTTATGTAGTTCATCTAGCCATGCATGGGATGCTTTCCAACTCGCCCATGCATCCTTCAGAATTTATTGTGTACGGAACAACTTTATTTTCCCAGATGATAGTCAGAAAGGTAATGGTAAGTTGGGTCCACACCTTCTTGGCGACCCCCCAAAGATCAATTTACCTCCCCCTGAGACAGGTGACGGAGATGATGAAGATAGTTACCCTGATGATCTTCCTGCGATAAAAATATATGACGACGATGTAAACATCAGGTTTCTTGTTTGTGGGCTGGCATGCACGGTGGTAAGTTACTGTCATCCTTTTAGCGTTCCAATTTGTAACTCTTACAGCCTCTTAAAGACGTCAAATTTTGCTGAGATAATTGCAAATGGAACAAACACATTTCAGGATTCACACTTACTGGAATCATTGGAGGATGGCCTCAATGCCTTAATGAATATTGAAGTAAGTATTTAGCTGAGGCTGTCAAATGTCTCTCGATGTCAATGTAGTATATCTCCTTTAATTGTGCCTATATTTGTTGCTGATAGAAGAGCAACACCACCTTTGTTATAAGTCAACACTGGACACCTTTTATGATCCCTCCAAGAAATTGCTTAATTCTAGTTAATGTGTGTTATTTCTTATCTGAAAACAGCACCCCCAGATTTGTGGTTTAAGTACGATTTATACCTCAACAAACTTTGTCCAACCTTGTTTCTGAATGAGAAAACAAAATCAGTTTCTGTATATAAGTTTAAAGTAGCTGTCTTTACTCTAACTTTGTGGGTCTAGTTCTAATTTTTTTTTTTCTCATTTATCCTCTTTATACTTTTTCAGATGCGCGGAAGTAAACTTCATAACCGTGTTAGGTATGTGTCATTTATACTAAGTATACCAGATTGATGAGGTCCAGGATTTATGTGAATTATATGAGGAGGCTAAAGTGTTTTTATCCTCTGTATTTGTATGTGGAATTGCGAACAATGAAGAAATTCTGAAATTGATCTAAGTGTTTTTTTATACTAAGTGAAATGTTTTTTTCTCCTTTTTAAAATATGAAACTGTGAACTCTTTCGGGCTTACATTGCTTTTCCTTCTTCTTTTTCAATCTTTGCGCCTTACCAGTCTTGGGATGAAGAACTCTGAGTATTAATTTTTTTTTGGTTAATACCATTGTTATGTGATGCATGCAGTGCGGTTCCCCCACCTCTCCAAGCCCCTGCATTTTCTCGAGGGGTTGTGACCATGCGGTGTGATGTATCCACTAGTAGTTCTGCCCACATTTCACTTCTTGTTTCAGGTAGCGCGCAAACATGCTTCGATGATCAGGTAGCTTGAACATTTCTATACTAGAAATTATATGCTGTCTAACTTCTTGTTCTAGATTTCACTGATTGTGATCTTTGAGGTAACTTGGCTTGTTAATTTGAAGCTCTTGGAGAATCATATTAAAAGCGAAATTATTGAAAAGAGTCAGCTAGTTCATGCATTGCCATCTTCTGAGGAAAATGAGTTGCCTTTGTCTGAGCCTCGAAGATCTGTTTCAGTAGCTTGCGGGGCTTCAGTTTTTGAAGTTCACATGAAGGTGCCAATATGGGCTTCACAGGTTTGTTTCTGTGTTTCCCTTTTACTTACAATTTGTTATGTGTCTCGAATAAATTTTGTAATTTTCTTTTCAGTTGATTTGTCTATATCTAGGGAAGTAGCGAACTTCAGAGATTTTTTAGAAGCTTATCTCACCAAGCCATCAGCTAAATCAGCTGTGGAGTTTCTGGGAGGGGGCATCTTGTAAACCCAAGGAGAACTCTTGTACAAGAATTGTGTTTTTGAATGCTTCATGTTGAGTTGATAAGTGTGTTTTCCGAATGAATCAGCTTAGATCATGGTTTTGTAGGAGGGTGAGGCTTACTCATTCATATGGTTATTCACAAAATGTATGAAAAAAAGAAGCAATCTATGGAGTTCGTTCATTCTGTAAAATCAGAATTTCGATCAAATCACAAGCAGTGAGTTAGACAACAAGAAAGGAAACTGGAGAAGTCGCTTGAAGAAAGAAAGTGGATTAGGCACCTCGTCGAAAAAACGAGTGGTTAATACATTGAACTGTTTTGGGGAAATGAGTTATCTTTTGATTTGAGGTTGAATGTGGAATTTTAATGATAGTGAATCACCTACCCGTCCCTAAATGTAATGACTGGTTTTCATTTTCTGCATTTTCAGGTTCTGAGGCAGCTTGCACCAGATATGTCTTATCGTAGCTTAGTTGCTCTTGGTATCGCCAGTGTCCAGGGATTAGCTGTTGCTTCATTTGAGAAAGAAGATGCGGAGCGACTCCTTTTCTTCTGCACAGTGCAAGGTAAAGATAGCCCTCTAAACCCTATCAATATATGTAGCCATCCAGCCTGGTTGAGGCCACCTGCTCCAAGTAGAAAGAGGGCTGATTCATGTCAAGAAACAAGTAATGGTTTGGTTTCTCGGTCCAACCCTGCTATCAAACGGGAAGGCCACGAGGATAGGATTGGTATGCCCTTTGTACCGGTAAGACAGAAACTGAAAGTTGCAGCATTGAGGCCAATTCCACACGTTCGGCACCAGAAGATGTTGCCCTTTGCTGGAATTTCAGAGGTCAATGGGCATGACTCTGTGCAAGTGAAGGCTAACTCATCTATTCTACCTTCAACGAAGCACAATCTTGGGGGAGCAACTCCTGCGACTCATAGGAAATCCCAAAGCTCTTACCAGGCAAAACAGATTATTTCCTTGAATCCCCTTCCTCTGAAGAAGCATGGTTGTGGTAGAAGCCCAATACATGTTTGCTCTGAGGTGAGTTTTCCGTTTTTAGTCTTTTCGAGGGTGCTTTTGTCTATATTTTCGAGACAAACCCAATATGACAATATAAATTTAGTGCATACTGTTGCATCACATGTAGTTCAGGCCTTATAATATTAGATTACGAAGTTGTGTTCATGTGTCACGTGACTAACCGCTATGTTCTTTTGATTTTTTGTTTCAGGAGGAGTTTCTGAAGGACGTAATGCAGTTTTTAATCCTAAGAGGGCACACTCGTCTCATTCCTCAAGGAGGGCTTGCTGAGTTCCCAGATGCCATACTCAATGCGAAACGGCTTGATCTTTTCAATCTGTATAGAGAGGTGAGTTCATGTGCTTGATAATGCCTGGCCTCCATTAGCTTTCTGAGAAAGTGTTTTTCTTCATGGATACAGTTTAATTCAAAAGGCAACATAATCTAACATCAATTCAACCTTTCATAGGTGGTTTCAAGAGGTGGATTCCATGTTGGCAATGGCATCAATTGGAAAGGGCAGGTTTTCTCGAAGATGCGAAATCATACTGTGACCAATAGAATGACGGTAAGCGTGTGACCTTTTTTGTTTTAATGCCAATAAAATGCACTCTGCAATATAAGGCCATTTCCGATGTAGTTCAAGTGCGCTTTTGTTTGATTTATTATTTGGTGGTGGTGCTCTAGCATGGAATGCATCTACTAGTGTGGGAATTAACATGTTTTTATTTTTGTTACTGATTGATTGAACAAGGGTGTTGGAAATACACTTAAGAGGCATTATGAAACATACCTTCTAGAATATGAATTGGCACACGATGATGTAGATGGAGAGTGCTGCCTGTTATGTCACAGGTTAGATTCTGTTGCATTTTGTCCGTATTATTTACTTGATGCTTTGTATCGTTGACGTTTGTTAATGTTGGATTTTTAAACTTTCACAGTAGCGCAGCAGGGGATTGGGTGAATTGTGGAATATGTGGTGAATGGGCACATTTTGGGTGTGACCGAAGGCAGGGTCTTGGTGCCTTCAAGGTATGGTATTGAAGCTCTATCATTAAGTTCTCACAATAAAACTGTCTTTACTTTTTCTGTTGCTTGGAAAAGTATGTCTGATCGCTGTTCTTTTTCATTCTAATTTCTGCAGGATTACGCAAAGACGGATGGACTGGAATACATCTGTCCACAATGCAGCATTTCAAACTTTAAGAAGAAAATGCAGAAAACCACTAATGGATATTCTTGAGCACAAAATTTCACTACCACAGATTGGTTCTTTTTGCCCTCTTCTCATTTTCTTATATCCCCTTTCATCTTTAGGGTATTCAATTTACTACTCCCCTCTGGATGGAAAAAAAAAATCTATCAGCCAAGGGAGGAAGTCGGGTCCGCATGTATTATTAGCTAGATAAAAGGCTCCTGCTGTTTAGATCATAAGAGTTGTTGCGGATGGATGGAAGGGAGGCTGCGGTGCAGGGGAAGGACCAGACATGCATACGGATAGAAAACGAAAAAGGAGAGAGGAAAGCCTAGAAAATTGCTGGCACCACTCTTCGGGGCGACGGGGAAAGGAGAAATATTGTGGGATGAGGAGAGGGGGACTCCATTTTCTGAGAAGGGTCTTGTAATATATGGAGTAGTATTTGTGTCCACTTCTCACAGTAACGTTTTGTAGCTGTTGTAGTATTTTTATGAAAAGTAATTTGTGCTTAGTCCTCTCAGTTTCGCACTTGTGAATGAGTTTCATCAACTTGTGATGAATTTCTCAATAGTTCAGAAAGATAACGCTCGAAAAGGGTCAAAACAGTTTAAAGGTTAAATTTTCTAATCAATTGTAAACAAGAATTCAGATTTTCTGTCTCACTTGGTGTTTCATCTCATGTCCCACATATCTTAAATATTGACACATATCCCATTAATTAGAACTAGAATTCAACCCG
>JAOTQG010104081.1:0-13084 GCA_025631175.1 Iris virginica
GGTTGGGGTAGCTGATACATGTGAAATATCACATGATACTGCTATATGCATCATACTCCATCATCCATTTGTATAAAACAAATATGTTTGTCATAGGATTGCCTTAAACATTGTGAAAATAGTATAAAACAAAAATGAAACTTCAAGACCAGAATTTTGACCATGTTGCAGACTTGCACTACAGTAATTAGGTTAGTCCTTACCAAAAAGTAATTAGGTTAGCTGAACTGCCTTTTAGTACTATTGAAAAACTATAAAAATTACTCCATCCGTTTCGTTTTAATTGTCCCGAAAGCGACGTAAAGTTCTCACAACATGTTACTGTTATGGACAATTAAATCGAAACGGATAGAGTATCAAAGAAAATAAAACTAAAAAACTACCAATTGAGTCAACCTCAGAATAGCAAAAAAGTTATAATACTGACATTAATAATAAAACCAGGTGGGCTGAGTTAAACTACATTAATTAATGCTTTCTAAATGTCTACAACAAAGCCCAAGAACTATAGAGAGCAAAGGCCTGAAGGAGATAGAGACCAATTTTTTGATGTAAAAAAAGAAGAAAATGAAAATAGGTCTTCTTCTGACAAGGATTAATACACAGTGAGTACTATTTCTGGTGTCATAAATCACTGCTATTGCTTTCTATTCTGAGGAAAACCTATGTACAAGCTACCAAGCTTACACAAACTTGCTTCCATAATTTGACTCTGTACTAGAAGAAATTTCAGCTCAACTTGCTTTTTGAACAGTGGTTTTGAACAAGAGCACATAGTGCTTGTGATCCATGGAGAAATACAAGAACCCACCTACTGAATGTGTCACAAATGACCCAAAACTAGTCCCCACTATACAGTGCCAGGCTGGTCCATAAACCCCATCAAACTCCTGCATTTTGTCACACAATAATAACAACATTCATCAATCAATTTGCTACAAACCAATTTATACCAACCAGCAGCAGTGTTGGATTTAGATACAACCCATAAGTTCAATCAATTGCAACCAGCCATCCACTACATGCATTATGGAAGCCATTTGCTTCAATTGAGTAATGATACTTAGAAAAGATAGCCAAAAAATAAGTTCAAATAGTTTCTTTCCATTGGATATGTTTTGACATACCTACTGAAACCCATTCAACATCAAGAACGTTTTCAGCAGCTGATTTCAAGCTAGAATTTTTTTTTTTAAATCTCAAATCATTTTTCTAATCAATTTGTTAAAATTATAACAACCCACTGATCAAATTGTCACAAAATGAGAGCCCACAAATCACAATCTAATTTTTAGACATTGACCAACAGAACTACGAAACCAATTTAATATACCAGTTTTTTGAAAGCTAACTGCAGAAACACCAAAGAATGAATGCACTTTTCAGTACTAATTATTGCTAACCTTTTTGAGGGTGAGGGCAAGGGTCTTGGCAGTGAACTTTTCCAAGCTATCATGAGTCTTTCTAGCACAATCCACAGCATGAATCTGCATGAATGGAGCCATGTCCACAGCCACCACTTTGACACCATTGCAGCTCAAGAAATTAGCTAGCTCAACTTGTGAGCTGCAAAATGACCTCCTCCTACCCCCACTCACTCCAAGTGCGGAGGAGAAAGATTGCCTTTTTAATTCACACCCTTCTTCTAATTCCTTCAAAGCAATTTCTTGATTTGTTGTCATCGAGAAATATGGTTTCTTGATTACCTCCAATTTGCCCCCTTCAAGAAAGTCTCTTTCTTTCTTGGAGAATTTCTTGGCCTCATCAAATTTGCTGCTAATAATTTCTCTTTTAATCTCTTGCCCTTCATCACATTCCTTGTTGACTTTATATTTGACTCTGAACCCTTTTTTCCCAATCTCAGCCGTGTTGGGTCTGCGTTGACTGAATGACTTGGTCAAAGATGCAGCGGAGCTATGAGAAGAAGAGGTGGAAGAAGCCATCATGGTTTTGGTTTGTAAATGGGTGTCAATGGAAGGCCCACTAGAAGGTCTTAAGGAGGAAAGTGTTTTGTGATTTGTATACAACTTTGAGAAGTGATTGGAAATGTTGTGGATAGAGGAGGAGGAGGAAGGGGGATCTGGGTGGTGGGGCTTGGTGGTGGTGGTGGTGGTGGTGGTGGTGGTGGATGGAGGGTGGAATAGAGGTGGTGTGGGATCCATGGAGGATGTGTTGTTGGGGGTGTCTGAAGGAGCTAAGTTGCGCGGCCTGTAGGTGTAGGAGGTGGTACGGTGTGCCATTTATGTTTGTGGGTTAAGGGGTATGTCGAGGGTGATTATTAGACTTGTGATTTTAGGGCTATTTTTAGGGGTTTGTGGGGGAGGGAGCAGGGAAATTTGATTGGGTGGAGAGTGGGGACTTTTGTGGGTTTTTAGGACAAAATATTCCCCAAAGTATCCATCCAAATTCATAACGCTCCCCCCAGAATATAATCCATCCCAACTAACACCTCCACATATGAATCTGTCTCAATCAACTCCCCACCACTTACTTTCGGTATGAGGTGGGATTTGGATTCTGAGATGAATTTTATTGATTACGGTTTGTAATTTGAATTTTTGGGTGAGTATTTTAATTTTGGTTTTGGGTTTAGTTCTTGGAGCTATGGGTTAAATTAGTTCATATGCATTTAATCAATATCATAAAAGTAAAAGCTTCAAGCTTTCCTTTTTTAAAAAAAAAATTCTTGATTTGTTATTTAGTTCTTGATTAGTGTGTGTGGTCATGTATGTGATTTGCTAATTTTTGTGTAAGAGTTGGAATTTTGGCTGGAGTTATTTTGTAATTGAAATAATTGGTTGCTAATGACGGGTAGCAATAGTGGTTATTATTGGTGGGTGACAGTCGATTTTAGTTAATTATTTGAGAGCAGTAGATGTTGAATAGTTTAAAAATTTTAGAGAAGGATTATTTCTGGGTTTTTGCATTCAATATGGTGGGAGAGGAGGTATGAGTTCAATTTGACACGGATCGGGAAATAATGTCGTAGAGAGTTTAAAGAATGAAAATATTTTTATTATTTGAGCTAAAAATGGTGGTGATTAAGTAGTATATATGTAGTTGAAAAAGAGTGTTTTCTTTTGCTATTAGGTAGAATTAGGAGAGGAGCACCACGTTAAGAGGTACGTGGAGAGGTTTAAAAAAATTCAAAATTTTAAACCAAAAAGGATAAAAGGTGTGTGCAAAGACTATATTACCCTTTTTTACCACTCACATGCCTGTTTTTGGTGAACATCTTACCGAAAATAAGTGGTGGGGGTTGAATAGAAGAGACCCATACATGGGGGGTTGGATTTCGTTCTGGGGGTTGCAGTGCATTTGATTGGATACTTAGGGGGGAGGGAATTATTTTTCTGGGTTTTTAGATCTAGAGGGGCGGGTCTTTGTTTTAATGTGCGCCGGGTGCGGTGATAACGGGAGGGAGGGAGGAGTCCTGCGATTGTTTCGCCTTGTGGTCTGCTTTTGGTCAAAGCTAAGTGAAGTCCAGTCTCTCTCATATTCGTACTTGTTTATAACTTTTTTTACTCCGAAAAATAGAAAAACAAATTGACAGTTGAATAACAAAGAAGCAGAAACCAACGGTGGATGATGGAATAAAATAGCGAGATAATGGAACAAAATTATGGGTTTTCTGAAGTTCGCATTTCTTTTGAGATTTTAAAAAAATGAAACAGAAAATAAGATATTATATTCAAATTCTGTTTTCGAGTGATTCATATGATTTAAAGTAAATTATTTAAATTATTATAATAACTAGTATAATTTATTATTAGAGTAATATAAGTTTTGTAAAATAATAATTTTAATAATAAATTAGATTAAAATTAAGATAAAAGTAATACATAATTAAATAGCTATATATAAATAATTAAATAAATGATAATAATAAATTTAATATATATAATAAGTATATTATAATTTTTATTTTCTTATAGGCATTTTATTCATAATGAAAGTATGTTTATATCATCATTCAGCAATTATAAACAACAAACAATCTCTATCAGAAAGTTAAAATAGACAAAAAAACAATATTCAGATAATTCATTATGTTCATTGAGTTCGGTAACCAAACAATTGTACTGATTTAACTTTTCAGATACTGCTTCTTAATTTTTTAAATACATTCAAATTTATTTTTCAACTTCAGCATTCAGCATCTAAAATAAACAAACACCACCTTTAAGGGTGGAGTATTAACTTTGAAAGGATGATCCAACTCCTCTTCAATATCCAAAAATTGAATTGGATAAGAGGAGTCTAACCATCGACAAAATGGAGTTGTCCTAATAAAACTACTTATTAGAAGTCATATATGGCCAGGAAAAATGGCTTTCAGTCTCACCAAATTCGTTGTTGGGTGGATGGCCGGACGTGTCGGATAATTAATGACAAAAGAAAAAGGAAAGGAGGAGATGAAGAAGAAGAAGAAGAAGAATGATAGTAATGAAGAATGATAGTAATGAAGAATGATGATGACAATTACATATGCTAAACTGTTGACCCGTAGATTAACGCTGGCCCATTAATTTCTCCAAAAAGGGTCATCAAATTTGAAGGACTCAAAAGAGCACATGCTAATACCTTTCCTTTTCCATCCGCAATTAACTGTTAAGTCGCTACGACCAAAAGGTATTCTCAGGGGTGAAAAAAAAAAAGTCAATTGACTCTATCAAAAATTATCAAAAAAAATCTACCAAAAGATTGACCTATCATTATTGTACCATATCAATTTTTTTGGTAAGATAATGGTAATGGATATCATTACCGTCAAAGATATTTTGATAATTTCATATATATATATATATATATATATATATAGGAGTACTAATTAAACCCCAACCCCCCTACCCCTACTCTGAGGCTGCTGTATCTCTATTTTCATTTTTAATTTCAAGCTTGTATGACTATATATAGTGCATATAATATACCTTGTAAATGACTAATCCATTGTACATCAAGAGTGATACTCATGTATAGAAAGAACACATTTTGAAATGTAATCAAGAGGTGTTGTAGTTTCCTCCAAAAGAAAGTCTATAGGTTATGCAGAATTTGAACCATTTGTGAGATTGGATTGTAGTTCCAATTAATCTGTAACATTTCAAAATTGTTTGGAGGAGGAAAAAAAAAATAAAAATTGACAGAAAGCTAAATTGGTAAATACCATTACCAAACTGTACCATACCGAAATTTCGGTATACCGAAGTTTTGGTAGAATAATAATAATGAATTTTGCATTATCGTTATTTCGGTAATAATAATAGTAATAAAATTTTGGTACAGTTGCCCTATCGAACCCACCCCAAGATATTCTTACTTAGTATAGCACCACTTATTAACAAAGAGAAGAATACAAATATCACAAACCATAATAATAAATATAATATGATATAAAAAATAAAAATACGCATTTGATCCGGCCTGAAGGGTGTTAGGGGCTGAGCAGAAGAAGGGTGGGGACAGACTAACATGGGAGTGATACAAAGCAGATCTTCAGAACCAACAAAAAGTGCAATTGCGAACATTGAACTGACCATAACATATACTCCTCTACATGATAATAAATAATAATAATATTTTTTGCACATTTTAATACACAAATTTGTAATAAAATGAGTTTAACAATATTGAGCTGTTTAGCAAGTTAAAACGAGTTAGAATAAGTTAATGAATAATATTTGACGGGCCTAGACCAATGTCACAAATTTTCATGGTTTGTTGTGGCATACGGACCTATCAAAATCTTGTTGGAGTGAAGGCATATCCAGCTGCATTTACATTATGAGACAGTAGCAAAACCGTACTACTACCTACCATCCCAAGATGAGTGTCAAAATTTTTGTTCATGAACAGAAATAAATTTTAACACTTATTTTGAACTTAGGGAGTAATACGAAAGAGGCAAAAGAACAAACAAGAGAGTAGTCAGGTAACAGTAGTATATTCAAGGGACGACAAGTCAGTAGAGCTACTGAGTTATCTTGACCGTCTCTATGTAACATGTGCTGTCAGATCTTATCTACTATCACTTTGCCTACAGTACCTACCTCTCATTCTTTCTCACACCAATTTTGATACCAAGAGGTAACATCTATCTGCAAATAATTTGATTCAACTATAGGACTATTAAAGATTATTGGTACCATGCGCTTATTATATCACGATCTCTAAGAAAACTAGAACCAACATTTCAGAAATACCAGTTACACTTGGCTAATAAGGAATGACTTCACCAGCTATATCACAAGCAATAACCAATCAACATTTGAAAACAAAAAAGTGGTAAAAACAACCATAAAAAAGGTTACAGAAACATAGAAAGAAAAAACTCCAAGGAATAAGCTAACAACAAACTCCAGGTGCAAATTTTATTTCACAAGGATATTAACAATTTAGTTCAGTAGAGTTCTTTCAGTTGATCAACAATGGTGATCAAACTAACTCTGCACAATAAAACTACATTCAATACCGATTCATAGTGACAGCGCAGATGAGAAGCTTCACGTTTCCTCTGATCCATGAGTTAGTACAGCAAGGAATTGGAATTTGGGAGATGCGCAACAATTTCCAGATTGATATGTGCTTCTCATCTCCAACATCATACACAGCTAATGGATCAACAATGTATCAAATCTACTTGAGCTCAAACATGCACACAATAAAGATTTTGAAAATAATCTCCAAGTGTCACCTTGAGATGTGAAGTTAGGGAACTGCTTTTAATTCCATGGACTTGGAAGCCGTGCATCTCTAAATACTGAAGTGCCGCCTGATCCTGCTGGTGATGGGGATGAAGCAATGTAATTTGTTCCAGATACAGATACTGTGGGAAGACTTGGAGGATTGCCTTGTTGGCCAGTCGGAGCAAAGCGTGATGGACTACTACCAACCCCTAAAGTTGCTCGTGAAGGGTGTGGTACCTGGATCAAGATACTGTGAGTGACGTTGGAAACATCCTACGTATTTCTTAAGCAACCAAACGGATTCTAATATCGGCACTGCGAGAAGTTAATTGGTGTATTGACATTCTTTCAGATGAATTTAATAAATGGATTCCACTTTCCAAATCTTCTACCTATTATAATCGTGTTCATCTCTTTTAAATAGTGGATCTAGGGTAATCATTAATCATGTGTTTCATGAATACACATTAAAGTAGACCGAGCAAGCTGCAACATACTATATCTTTATAGCCATGTAGCCACAACAACAATTATATCAACATTTTTGTTTTGGTTTCCTTTTCGTTCTTTTTCCATCTTGCTTCAGTTATTGGATAATACGAGGAAACCAAGCATTAATTGAAAGAAAATGTCACCTAAGCATTATGCTAACAATCGGATGTTGTTTATTCACACATCCCCCCCCCCCCCCAAAGTCTTGCAATCTCTAATTAGACTTCAACCATATGATGGGGATTATCTAACATCACCTTCAAATGGAGGTCCCATAAGCCAAGCTTCTGCGGAATGCAAAAACCTCATTTTCTTTGATAAAAGAAGAATATCATTAAGAAAGAAAGAAAGAAACTACAAAGAAGCGGGAAAAGAAATCCACCAAATTCCATCAAAACAGAAAATCATACAAGAACACACAAATTAGTGAATAGCAGCTCTCCAATCCCTAAAGATAAGCCCTGGAAAGCTCAAAAGCTCCCTGCCCAAAGAGAGGACTGCAAAGAAATCTTCTCCCACAAAAGTGTGACGTAATTCTTGATCTCTAAAAGTTCGAGAATTCTTCTCAATCCAAATATCCCACAACAAGCTAAATACGACACAACCCCACCGCAAAGAAGCATCTTTCGATCAACCAAAACCCTGATCATACAAAAATCTTCCACAAACCGAGGTCTCTCCTTGCACCCCAAAAAACCTATCTAAAAGCACCAAGCTATACGGCAATGCATAAACAAATGTATGTGAGACTCGCTAGCTCCCGTACATATAACACACATTTGGAGAAATAGATGTCTTTGGATGTCCTCGTTGCCGCCAATCATTAGTATTTAACCAACCGAGGACATTGACAAAGCAAAGACTTTGTACTTGAACGGAATCTTAAAATTCCAAAATGAAATTATAAAGAGGAAAGTAAAATTGTATATGTGGGCAAAGAATACGGGTGAAAGACTTAACCGAGAACGATTATGAGAACGACTACTGCTCAAGAATCCAAATTCGACAATCAGATTGAAAATTCAAGGGTTGAAAAGAAGTCGACTAATATAATAAATGTGCAACTGACGTGGATTCTCTATTATTGAGATTCCTGACAAAATGAAAAACCTAACCCCATCCTTAACAAGAAAAACAACAATTGGAGCATTATGAATTCTAAAAAGCCAAAATAGACGAGTAAAAAAGAACTTAAAAGGAATGTTTCTTATCCAATGATCCTTCCAAAATCGAACTCGATTCCCGAGCTCAACCTCATAAAAGGCCGAGGGTGGAACAGATGAAAACAACTATAAATGAACTTTCGGGGACTAGCATACGTGAGAGAAGGACCGGTAAATGCATCCCGACCATTATGATTTACACCAAACTTGCTCCGAATAACTCTATGCCATAGAAAATTGGGCACCAAAGGGTAACACCATAACCACTTACCAACCAACCAAAGAGATAATTTTAAGTACCAGGTTCTCAAGCCCTAATCATTTCTCCTCCTTAAGCTTGCTAACCATCTTTAAAGCCACCGAATGATCCTTACTCCCCTCTCCGGTCCCACACCACAAAAATCGACGCATGATCCCTTCTATACGCTTCGCTACCCCCACATGTTTAATAAGAGACATATTTGATGAGAATACTAGATAAACAAGAATAACTCTCCCTTCTAATGAAAAATATGCACCCTTCTACCCATCTAACCGCCTGAACACCTTATTAATAATCGAATCCCAAAAAATAGTCGCCCTAGGAGTCCCTCTAGGAGGGACTCCAAGATAAGGAAAAAAGACTTTCCATAACAAAACAGCCCACGAGAGTGGCATACGAACTCAAAGCCGATGCTTTCACATTTATATCGGCTAGACCACTCTTGGTTAAATTAATATTGAGACTAGAGGCAATCTCGAAGAGTTGAAGAACGGCGAGGACGTTCTTAAATCTACCAAAACCCTCGGACAAAAAAAGCATAGTATCGTGGCCATATTGAAGGTGAGAAACCTTCATACCGTCATTACCTACCCAACCCTCTAAAACACCCCACTTCGCTCCTCAAAAGCAGCCTGCGAAGAACATATACTACTAATGTGAAGAAAAGAAGACATCGGATCGCCCCTCCGCCCGACAAAGAACTCTAGAAGCACAAACCATTCCTTAGGCTCCCCATTAACCATAATAGAGAACGAGAAATAGGAAAGACATCCTTGGATCCATCTACGCCGTCTAGGACAGAAACCTTTTCTATCCAACACTAGACCAAGAAAATGCTAGTTAACCCAATCATACGCCTTCTCAAAATCCAACCGAACAATTAACCCATTCCTACCCCTTGTCTGTAGATCATCTACAACCTCACTAACCACTAGAGCAACATCAATCAATTGTCGACCATTAATGAAAGCACATTGAACTTCAGCAATGGTGTCGCCCAAAACTTCACCAAGTATGCGAGAAAGCACCTTAATAATAATCTAGTAAATACAAGTACAAGGCTAATGGGCCGAAAATCCTTAATTTTGAGAGACCTCTCCTTCTAAGGAATGAGGGTTATCAAAGTAGAATTGATGCTCCCCCATTAGCATAGAACTTAGTCATCACTCTCAAGATATCACTTTTCACTATCTGGCACACAACCCCACTGCTGAAAAACCTCACATTTGTGAACCTATACTCTTTACAAAACATGATAAAAAGTAGTACACAAGAATTTTTGCTTAACTTCACCATTGAAGCATTTGCAACTTAGGAGTATTGAAGTATACTATTAACCATTGCAAGAAAATATATAGTATTTGATGAAAACCCAATTCCTAAAGTTGAATAAACTAACTATGTCCACGTCCAGCATTCCTTTGGTTAGCCAACTCCGAAAAGCAACAATTTGAAGTTCCGATAATTGAGAGAGAGAGAGAGAGGTTGAAATCGCCACAGGAATTGGAGGTGGAGTGGCGATGAACTCTAAAGTGATAGCAGCTCAATTTCGAAGGATGAGTTTTGAGGGAAACAGGTCAAGAGTTAGTACTAACTGATTTTACGTTTGAATGAGGAAGATAAAAACGGTGTGTAAATAAACGGCAATATATGTATAAAAAAATTCTCTGTTTGTTCCGTGACTAAAACTGAGTTAAGTTGGACCAACTTCCTTGAGTCAATAGTTAAAGGGGGTGTTAAATGTCCATATATAGGTCAGTTTTTTTATTTTATTTTAAAGTTTACTATTAACATTATACAAAGAGCTAATAAGAACTAATGAAATTAAAGCCTAATGAAAGAACTCTATAGCCTTTTCCAGCAGAAGGAGATTCGAATTATGGGAAAAGAAAATTAGCGCAAGGACTGGCTAAAGTTGCATTTACTTTAGTGAATGTCACAACATAATTAAACCATCTAGATGATTTGCTTCTTATGAAAGAAAAAACATCAGATTCCCATGATTTTGCAATTAAATGAGATCTTACCGCACTAAAAGGTCTTCTATGAGGAGAATCTGAAGATGGCGACATACTACTCATACGAAGCAAATTGCGAGAATGCAAATTCTGGTTTGAACCATCCTCAGCATCTGCCCCTTCCGTATCTCCAATGATGTTACCATCTGAGCCCAGACGGGGAGTTAATTGCCTGCTCATTGATCCAGAGTCATTGGTAACGTCCACTTGAAGTGGAACACAAGGGCGACCAGCCATTCCCGGCATACCTCGTCTACGCAATTCCTCTTCTGCATTCAGAATCTATTGACCATTGACACCAATGATGGCCCAGTGGTCAAGTCAACATGGGAAAAGATTAGCAAGGGAAGCCCACTAAATCAGCAATCTGAGGTACCAAACTCCTTCCCACACGAGATAATAATGGCGCAGAAGATCACCTGTTTCAGCACTTGTACCAGCTTATGCTTTCTTTCATTCAGAATTTGCAACTTCTCCTCAACCTCCCTTTTCCTTTTCTCCTTATCATCTGCCACACCCAGTTTGCATGTCTGACAAGAAAGAAAAGCAGAACTACTCAAAAAGCCATTGGGAACTGGGAAGTTAATGAGAGAAAAGATAAACAATAGAAGTGTGGCATTTGCAATATGATCGACTAATGTCACTCTTTTTTTAGGAGATCGGACTGGAGGTGGGCCCTAAACCCAACCCTTCTAATTTATTATAAATTTATAATGCTATAAATAGCTACAGATTGATTAAGAAAGAACATCAATAGTGCTCAAAGGCTAAGAGTAATGCTTTACATGCTAAGAGATAGTGCTTGGATGTCAACAATAATGCTTCTCATGCTAAGAGTATTAGCTCTCATGAGACTTGAACACCTTGGAAGAAGTGAGCAAAACCAGCGGAGCTAGAATTCCTAGGTGAACGACTAATGTCACCTGCAACTCAATGGAGTATTCCAAATGCATTTCAGCTTGCTAAAAGAATCAGGACCACAATTTGAAGCTCAGAATCACAAGTTCATATTCTCTAGGATGCAAACCTAAATGCATTGCCTTCAAGTTCAATGCACTTCCCCCTCCCTTTGTTTCTAAACATATGCACAGCATGCACACACAACATGCATATGATTATACTTTCCGACAGTCTACAAGTTTATGCGTTTAGTGCCTAGACAAGCTACATACAGATGGAACCGCCAAATATCTCAATGTAGTCCCAGTTTACTTTCATTAACTTTTGTGAAGTCAGACATTGAAGTTAGCTCTTTTCTTCCGTTATATGTTTATGTATCAGCAGTTGACATGCATGCACCTGCTTCCATTCTCTTGATACTAGGAATTTCAGCAGAACGAAAAAGTGGAACTCAGTGCACAAGGCTTCCACTCAAGCAGGGCTTAGGGAAGGTGAGATGCAGGCAGCCTTACCTCCATATTTGGAGAGGCTACTCCAGGACTTGAACCTGCATCAAAATGCTGGTTGCACTTACCATTGCACCAAGTCCAATCTTCAGTTTGCAGCAACATGATTTTAATCATTATAGAAGTGACTCCTTACATGAATATGCAAGTCAAATTTGCATAACTAATCATAATCAAGCTTCAGAATTACTCAAGGCAAAACTAAAGAATGATTCTAACTGAAGGTATAGAATGCTGGCTCACGCTGTTTTGGTGCCTGGGGTTTGTTTGCAAAAGAAGTCATGTTCCATTCCGTAGCATTACGTATTTTCCCCTGTTTACAATAAGCAATTGCATAATCCACCATCTTCAAATTCCTTGGTCGTAGACTCACTTTAGCATCACCTTCATGAGTCTTCTTGAAAAATAAGTGGCCAGACAACACGCATGGATGGGCCAAAGGGTCCTATAATACGCCTTCACAATTAAATCCCTTCCACCCACTCTCTTTGTTCTAGAGTCTAGACATAGTCACATACACCCAACCCACCCACTGGCTACAAGTCAAGGACCACATCTATGAGGCAATGACCCTTAACACAACACCCTAAGTATCAAACGTGCTGTCTTTCAATCCAATCTCCTATACAACACCTTATTAAATATACTATGCATAAAAGTCAGCAATGCTCAGTCAGTTTCTTCTTCTCAACCACTTCAAAATACAGATAATTAGTTCTTTCAAGCTAGAAAACAGGCGATTGGATTTTTTTTAGTGATTAAAATATTGAAAAACAAGTTTCAAACAGACTGTTTTCTTAAGGGTCCGATCATGAATACGATATATGATAATATTGAGTGATATGGTAATGTTCACGATATGAATATGAGATAATATGAGTTTATGAAATAAAAGACTATATTTCCCTCATGATGTGAAAGATTTAAATGTGATGTGAGGAGAGAGAATGTGAAAGAGGAGAGAGAATGTGATTTGAAATGTTTGAATTGATTTGTGAGAGTGTATATGTATAGGGGTAATATATGAAAAGTGTTTGATATTAATATATGATATTTG
>JAOTQG010104092.1:0-13082 GCA_025631175.1 Iris virginica
TATGGATAAAAGATTGGGCCCACAAATTTAAATAAAATATAAAGATAGTATAATAATAATTGGTGTAGGATTTGATGGGATGTGATGTAATATTAAAATAATAAGTAGGGGTATGTAGATGGAAAGTAGGATGAAATATAAATAAAAATCAATTATAAATATCATCTATGGTCAAGTATGTCGATAAATCAATATCAAAAAATTCATAAAAATTGTATAAGTGACTTAGCCATTGGTGATTTTGTAATGTTGACATTTATAGGAGTGAGTAGAACTTTTGTCTTCTAGATTGTAACTTCATTTTTTCTATCTCTTTCGGTGTATTCCTTAGAATACAACAATGAACTTTGGCCTATAAGTGTGAAGTAATTTGACTTGTAATTAAATTTATTTTTTTTTAACTTGGATCAAAAATCGGTAATGCCAATGTCTTACCGTGTGATAATGAATTTTGCAGTATCAATTTTTTGATAATGATAATGAGATTTTGATACAGTTATCCTACCGAAACCACCCATAACCTCAAGTTTCAAGAATTAAAAAAAAATGAAAAAAATGTAAAAATAACCAACGACTCGTATTATTTCAATCTAATATTTAAGAATTTGGCACTGTTTAGGTATTATTTCAAACGTAAAATAACCTAGCGATTGGTCGCTCCTCTAATTTTTTGACTGTATCATTTGACTTAAGTTATAATGGGTTTTGACTTTTTAGACCCTAAAGTTTTCGTGGGGGTTCAAAATGGGTCCCAATGTTCCAAAAAAATCAATTTGAGCCCTATTGTTTGTAAAATCAATCAATCTAGGGATTTTTTGACAGAATCGGTTAAAAATTGACGGACATGGACTCACGTGCAAAGCACGTGATGTTTTCAGGGGCAAATAGGACAATTGACAATCTGAGATATATCACACTCAAGTAAATTTGAGGGTTTAAAGTGAAAAAAAAGACAGAGAAAAAAAAACCCACCCAAACTGCTCCCCCTCCCGTCTCCTCCTTCTCTGTCTCTCGGCTCCTCCTTCTCTGTCTCTCTGCAGCCACCGCCCCTTCATTCCGGCGCCCAACCACCACTGCCTATACCCACCATCCACCGCTCTTTTCCTCCATCTTCAACCCGCGGCGCCCCCTCCCCCTTCCCCAAACCCATCTCCCTCGCCTGGATCTAAACCTAGATCTAAACCCAGATCTGCAGCGGCCTCCACCCTCTGTTGTTTTCCCCAGATCTGCAAACATGGAATGGAAGCTGGAGCAGATCGGTGCAAATGGGTTGAAAAGGATGAAGGAGTGGGTGGTGAAGATGGCCCCCCCTCCCTTTTCCAAAAACCTCCATAGCCACCATCTTCTTCCCCCTTCCATCCCACTGCCCTCTTTCCTCCCACCACCGCAGCCACTATCGCCTCTGCCCAACTCGCTGCCCCCACCCTTGCCCAACTTCTGATCGATTTGGAAGTCCGCCCAAGTGCACCTGCGCGTGTCCCTTCACGGCTGACCCCGAACCGAATTGGGTAAGCTCCTACTCTTTCTTGTCTGCTATCATTTGAGGCTGCGATTGTGCCCTCTTGTGCATTGGTGCTTTGGTGTTGGCAGTGCTTTCAATTGATTGATGTCAGCCATTAGTTGCGGTTCTTCTGTTGGTTGCCCTCTCAGTTGCTCTGCTTGTGTGGGTGGCGGTGAGGGAGAAGAAGAGAGGGAGGGTTGCTGGTGAAGGAAAAGGATAAGGGGTGGTGGTGGTCCGGTGGCGATGAAAGAGGGGGTGGAGGCGTCGGATGGGGGGAGGGAATAGGAATTAATTAAGCAAATTAATTAATTAGGGTAATTAATTAAGGTAAATATTAATTAAGATAAATATTAATTAAGATATAAATTAAATAAAAAATTATTTTTTATGCTAATTATCATTAAGGTAAAAAAATTAATTGAGGTATTATAATAGAATAATAATTAATTAAAAATAATAATTGATTCTTATTAAAATTAATAATTAATTATTATTAAAAATAATAATTGATTCTTATTAAAAATTAATTATTTAAAAAAATTATGGTTTATTTTTAAATTTTTTAAATTAAAATAAAAAAGGGTTTTAATTGATAATTTCTATTATTTAGGTTTTTGTCATTTTAGGCCCTAAAGTTTTGGGGTCTGATATATCCCAGATTGTCAATTGTATTATTTGCCCTTGAAAACATCATGTGCTTTGCACGTGAGTCCATGTCCGTCAATTTTTAACCGATTCTGTCAAAAAATCCCTAGATTGATTGATTTTTGCAAACAATATGGCCCAAATTGATTTTTTTAGAACATTGAGGCCCATTTTGAACCCCCACGAAAACTTTAGAACCTAAAAAGTCAAAAACCCAAGTTATAATGCAACAGATCGAAAAGGCTGTAGATATTGCAAAAATATTCATTCATTAGGGGAAAAATAAAAGGGACGAAAAAAGATGAATGAAACGTTCCTTTGGACCGAGCTCTCAATAGTTCTGCTTCAGCTAGACTCTTGATTCATAAGCCCAGTTAAATTGCTTTTAGGCCCAACGATCGTTGGACTTCTCCCATTCAGATGACAAGTGACAACGGGCCACGTCAATAGAAACCAATGACCGTCCGCCACATCAGCATTCTGTTGACCTGTACCGCCGAACGGCAAAAGAAAAACAGTGGACTTCAAAATTAAATTAAATTAAACCCTTCTAAAATCACGAAAATGTATACCATTCATATGCGAATCTCGAAACTACCCTCCTCAGAAATCCCATTCACTCAAAAACAACGAATAATTTAGCTAAAAGTTGGAGGCATTTTCGGAACTCCAGCAGAAATTTTATTCCGCGAGAAAGAAACCAAAAAAAAAAAGCCTTCGACGAATTTAAAGAAATATTTTTTGGGCAAATTTTCGATCTCCACTCTCCAGATCTCTAATGGCGTTTTGAAATTGGTGCGATTTTGGATTTCTTTTCAAAAACTTCTCTCTCTCTCTCTCTCTCTCTCTCTCTCTCTCTCTCTCTCTCTCCCCCTCGCTCATTACTTCCCCTGTTTCTCTCTCTACTATTCTCTTCTCCTGCCATGGCCGCGCCTTTCTTTTCTACGCCATTTCAACCTTTTGTTTATCAGGTACTTTCTTCAGTCACATAATTCAAGTCCAATTTTTTTGTTTTCAGTTCTGAAAATTTCTCTCTTTAACTTTTGATCAGCTTGTTCGTAGAGATTATCAAGTTTATTGGATGTATAGTTTGGTAATTACGAACGGGTAGAGAAAAGCATGTAACATTCAGAATTCTATTTTCTATTTGCATTTATGGTAACTTCTTAGTGAATGATTCTGTAGGAAACTGTGTTTTCATCCTTTTCTGTATGATTTTTGTATAATTCATTCATTGATAGTTGGAACAGCATGGAAAATAGCTTAATTGTTTCGTATCAATCAAGCGAGTACTTAGTAACTCAAGAGCTGTTGATGATGTATGCATATGAAAAGTTATTCGAGTGTAGGTCTCACCGGAAATTTAATTTCTTGTATTTTGTTACTGAGATTGATCTTTATTGATACTGACTTGGAAGAGTGCATTTATATGATAAGGAATGTTTACTCTTTATCCATGAGGTTGGGGGTAGATTAGGGAGACTATGGAACCAGTTGCGTCCATGTGAAGGAAAATAGTGATGAGGGTGGACAGTGGATCATGTAAATGAGTATAAGGAATGGACGTAGGAATCCTTTTCATTGAAGTCTTCCATTAAAGTTTTTCGTCCACATACACAACTTGACTTTCCTCTTTACCATTTCATTTGGAAGTCCAAGGTTCCGTTTAAATATAAAGTCTTTGCTTGGTCAGTGGTCCTTTAGGAGACACCCGATTATGTATGTCTCTCTAGATATGTGTGTTATGTGTATAGTGGCTAGTGAGTCTCACGAGCATTTGACTATGCATTACTCTGAGCCATCTTTGGATCAGGTTGTTTGGGGGACATGGTGAGATCCGTATTGTGCCTCGCAGTGTGGTGTCTGTATAATCAGTCATTTAGGGTTGGATCTCCCGTCGATATGATATGATATTTGATTTTTTATGGGTCTCATCATTTTCTCTCCATCACTCTCTTAATTTTTCACTTTAATCATTATAAAATATCATATTATATCACTAAAAATTAACTTGTTGACCCAACCATTAGACTTTGGTTGATCGAGGAATGCTTTGGTGCTGTGGGGTTGTGCTATTTTCGAATTTTTTGTGGAATATTTGGATTGAGAGAAACTTCCGGAGTTTCAGAAATCAAGAGTTATTGGTTTGTTATGGGAGAAGATCACTTCTCTTTGAGCTAGGAGTTTTGGCCCTGTCCAGTGTTTGTCTTTGGGAGATTTGGCCAGAGATTGAAAAGCGGTTATAGAGTAATTTGTATATATTAGTTTTTTTGGTGGATTACTTGTCCGCCATCTTTGTACCTTCTTTCTCTATCAATGATATTCTTCTTTTATTAAAAAAATAATGAGGCACGGAGCAAGAGTGGCACTTTGGATGGGTGTGCCGTCATACATCTATATTTCAACTAAAGTTGGAAGCGTCCTTTTTAGAAACTGTTACCTAGTACGAGATCATCGCATATTCACATTTGTTAGCAGCTACCCTTATTTTGTCCGTTGGAGCCCTTTAGTTTGACACCGACAGTGGCACCCAATTATGTCGACACCTGACAAAACGATTGCTCGGGCTGGGAGTATATGACTCCAAACATTAATGCATATTCAAGATTTTGTGGCTTGAATTGGAATCCATCAGTGTGAGATCTTATTTGACATGAATCTCTATCCACCCCCTTACCCGACCAAAAATAAAAAAAGATTTTATGTGACATGTATCTGTTTTATTTTCTCAGATATTGTTAGCTTAATGTAGGATTCTCTAAAGATCTTAAGAGTATGTAGATTTGTGGGGGAAAAATGGTATTATGATGAGCAAGGGCCTACATGATTAGGGCTGTGTGGCTTACTAGCATCTTTTTTGAAACGCTAAGATTCAAGTATCGATGCTATATGCATAAGGAGGAATGGTGACATTTGAAGTCTAGATTTTGAAGGAAACCATGTACTTTGAAGACTTGTCAACATCGATTCACATGAGAACATCACTTGGGATAATACGTGTTTGAAATTCAAAGGAGCTAACATAGGACTAGGACAATACTAGAAGTTTGTGCCATAAAGCATGCACAATACGGTTAGCCCTAAAGCTAAGATCTGACTTGGTTGGTATGAATTCTATGAACCATCTGCAGATGATCTTCTCACCGGGTTACTCCCACTTCACCTTTAATTAAGCAAGTGGTAAAATTCGTTTTTCGCTTTTCCCATGACCCATCTCATAACTCTTTCAGCCTTGCGAAAGATTTGTGGAAACTGCTGTACGATGATGGAATGCCATCATTGAGGTGTTATTGCTTAAGGACCTTACAAAGGAGCAGTTTTAGCCCCAGCGATTTCTGTCTCCTTGATGTTAGAGTTGGAGATTTGAGGCTTATCTGATATTTCATTCACCTTGATAATTACGCAAATTTCCATATAATCCCAGCAAATGTCAAGCTGAGACATGCTACTCCGACCACCTTGCTTAATAGTTGACTAGTTTCTCAGGATCATTGTCAAGTGTCCGGGGCCACCAATCTTTTAGTTTTGGAAACTTTTGTTCAGAATATTTTTAATCTCACCTGAGATTAACTTTTTCTACTATCCTCCTCTCTCCTCCCAACCCCCCCCCCCCCCCCAAAAAAAAAAAAAGGGGAAGAAAAGAGAGAGAGAAGAGAAAAGTAATATATGCTCTCTGATACTACTTAACGTTACTGCTTAGAAGGTAGTGGACTGTTATTTTGATATGGAAAGAATTCAACTTCTATTAAAGTGAAAAGAACATGCATTTCTGCCCAACTGTACGCCAAGTGATTTCTCTACTCCCCTGAGCAAAACCAAGATTCTGCAGGTGAGTGAAGTCTGGGAAATGTCATTTTTCCTTTTCCATTTTTAGGATTTCTTCCTTTTATTTTCCTTGTTTGCTTGTATACTGTTGAATCGTTTTGGTGTCTAATAAATCCAGAAGTAAACTTTTTACCATAATTATTGGTGTTGAACTGAAACTGCCTTTAACATAGTACACTTGATGAGGTTTTGAAACTGCCTTTAAACATGTAGTATACTTAAAGAGGTTTTAAAGTAAAGATACTTAAAAAGAGGTTTTGAAGATGTCAAAAGTAGATCTTTAATGAATGTGTACAGTTTACGATTATTACCTCCCTCCCACCCCCCACCCCCCCAAAAAAAAAAGAAAAGAAAAGAAAAGAAAAGAAAAAAGAACCCAGGGTGTGGATAGTTGAGTTTGGGTGATTAGTTATTAAATGAGGCTAAGTATCGGATATATTGTGGGTTATGAAACTTGATTTAGAATTATAAAAGTGGCTATCAGAATTTGGATTTTTTGTTTTGAGTAACATTCTGGGTCCCAGAGTTTTCGCCAAAATGGAAATCTGTATTTTAGTACGATGTATTATATTATTTACACATGTGATGTAAATCCTTAGAAGTAGGCCCTTTATACAGATGCCAAAATTTGCTATTAATATCATGAACTAACAACTGTTTGTCTCGGAAATTTGCGGTGTAAGGATCATCTGTGTGGATCCTCAATGGGTACACTAATTGAAGTTGGGGATGTTGTCATTATCTGTCCCATTCAGTGACTATTAATTCCCCTGTAAAGCAGATATTATAAAACTAAGTTTCGAGGTTGCAGTTTGATTAATGTTCTATCACATTATTTCTTGGTGCCTTCTATTTGCATTTATTGTCTTTTATATCTACAAGGACAATAGGAAAAATTAAATAATAAGGTGGAAAACAAGGAAAGTTGAATTCTGTCTTTTGTGTGTCTGTGCTCATATGTGTATCATTGGTGGAAACTCGTTATCAACTTTGGGAGGACAAAGTTTGGTATGCTGCTAGATGGAAATGCCAGATAGGGTATGTAGGTGATTTAGCATAACCCAAATTATTAGCATTTGGTAAACAGCGACATGTTATCAAACACTACATGGAGGTTGTAATTCATGTTTGCCCTTTGGCTAAACTTGGGGCGCCTAGCTTCCATCTGCCTGGATTTATTGCTTTCAATTCGGCATTTGGAGTTTCTTGCCAGGCCATAGTCTTTATGTGGGCCTGGCAAGCGAGTTGGCCAGTGCTTGATTCCTGAAGAACCTGGGCAGCAGCGTTTGCTAGTTTTTGGATGTAATATAGCTGGTTGCCTGGTAAATTCGGGGCTCCAAGCGTCACTTGCTGTGCAGATAGGCTTTGCATCTTGGTGCCTAGGACTGTCTTGATAATCTTGGTAAATAAGAGATTATCCCTTGAAATCTTGGGTAATGTTATTCCTCCTATTGAAGCTGCATCATATGTATCGATTTGCATCTGTCATTTTATTATACACGTCCTACTTGTATCGCAACGTCTACGAGTTCTCGTTAATGGTATATAACTATCTCTATAATCGTTCTGGTTATGGTCCCTCTTAAGAAAGTTATATATTTAGATCATGACGCCTTATCATTTGAGAACTTTAGTTTTTCTGTATTTCTGTTCTTTGAAGTGAGAACTTTTGTTAAGCACAAATATGGAAATATTTTGCAGTGGGAACACTGTCAGATGCAATGGGAAAACTGTACGAGGAGTTGAAAACATTCTCTCATGAATGGTTGAGCATTCCTAATGTAGATTTTTGCTGAAAAAGTATATTCTTAACTATTATGACTTGGCACTAGTTAGCACAACCCCAGATTACAATCGGAAATAAGTAATTGATGCAAATGTTCCTAGTTTCTTGTGGGTGCAACTTGGAAAATTCTTGCTTCAAGCTTACACCTATTTCTTTCCTTATGAGTTGGCAGATTTACACTGGTTCCTCAAAGTACTCATATGGCACTTTGAATAAAATTAAGAATTGTTAGTATATAACATGAACTCTTAAAATATTGCATTCTTTCTAGTCCTTGCTTTCCTTTTCTGTTGTCCGACTAATGACGGATATTATTCTATAGAGTCCGCAGGATGCTGTTACTCCTTTTCAGATCCTGGGCGGTGAAGCTCAGATAGTTCAGGTATATGCACATTCTTTTTACCGTTTTCTTTCAGGAGAAAAGGAATTTTTTTTTTTTTCATTTTAATTGTCATGTCTAATTCTTTCTCTTTTGCTTTGGTGCTACCAGATTATGTTGAAGCCACAAGATAAGATTATAGCAAAACCTGGTAATTGTGTTTGAGTGTTTATATTATTATGGTGCAACATCTTTACTCAATAAGAAAAATAAAAAATATAATTGAGTTGTTTTTGTAGCCGCTCTTCTATGTCTTGATTGTTTATCTGGGTAATATCCTATTATATTTACATTCCATATCCTTATCATATTTACATTCCATATCCTATTGAATGCTTTTGTAATGAGTTTTTAGAACTAATTTTTGTTATAAGAGGCAACTCGGAGAAGAGAATTCAACCGTGGGAGGACAAGTTGCCTTTCCCAGAAATGCAGAAAAGATATGAATAATTTCGCAGCCCTTATGTCCAGCATTGTCATGACCTAAGTGCTATTACTTCTTAGCCCTCTTTGCTATCAACATTTTTTCCATATTTATCTAGTAACTCTAGTTGCACCTGTTCTAGGGCATTCTGAGGTTTCCCATACATTGCCCACTGCCCAACTGCTGATAGCTTACGCTCTCTTTTATCTGTTTCATCCTGTTTCTTAGCAGCCTTGGCTGTTCTTTTTGGGCAATAACAGTCTTGCCTTTTTCTGATTTGATGCGCAAAACTGTTACTTGGGTTTGATTCATGTACCTTGGTGCATAGTGGAGAAATGGGAGCCTCGACTGTCACTCCATATCTTTGGTTAAGTTCACATATGTCTGTTTGCATGACCTTTCCCCCTAATGACTTAAATGGGCATATTGAGGCATGGGCCTCGTGGCAAGGGTTTGCTTGCGTAGCGATACTTCACCTATGGTTCATGCAAAAAAGTTAAATTTGAATTGAGAAGGAAAATTTTGAATAAGAAAGAAACAGGAATTGATGCTTGGATGTGTACATGCACTTGCCTTATTACCATTTGAACAGTGGCAGCCACCGAACCAAACAATGTATTAATTCTACAGAAACTGTATGTTGAAGTCAAACTAGGAATTAGCATATATTATTAGTTCATTCTTGGAAAATGGGCACCAGATTTTAGGTAGTAGCATGTATTCTTTGTTTATTCTTGGAAAACGGATAAAAAAATTTGGACATCCAAATTCGAAAAAGATGCAAGGTGTGTATTTATTTTGTCCATTTGGATTTTACTATGTGATATATCTTTCAATATCTGGACAACCAACTAATCAATGTCGTTTGTATCATCCGCAGGTTCCATGTGCTACATGTCTGGTTCTGTGCAAATGGTGAGTGTATATGCCCCTGAAAATGAAGCGGGCATGTGGCAGTGGCTTTTTGGCAAGAATGTAGTTAACATAGTTTTCCAAAATCCCGGTTCAACTGATGGATTTGTTGGCATTGCTGCTCCTACTTTAGCAAGAATTCTCCCGGTTTGTATCATTCAACTTTTTGGTGCAATATGATGTTCTTTTTTGTTTTATACCAATGATATCGACTTAATGCCAGTAACTGTCTTGCATATGATACTGATTGTCATTTATTTTGTAGATTGACTTGGCAACATTTGGAGGTGAATTGTTATGCCAGGTACATGTGACTCATCAACTGTTTCTCCATTTTTTACCTAAAAAAAATACTCTCTCCTTGTTCTTGTTTGATTTCCATCTTTTTCCTCTGAATCGGTTTGTGACTTAGTTACTATTATTTTGTAGCCAGATGCATTCCTTTGCTCCATCAATGATGTGAAAGTCAATAATACCGTTGATCATAGGGCACGCAATGTTGTAGCTGGTGTAGAGGTGAGATTGGTGTCCTTTAACCATGTTCAATTGCTTATATTCCAGCATTCTTGATGATCTTGCAAATCTCCTTAAATTAATTGAATTCATCTGATGGACTCCTGTTGGTGTTTGTAGGGATTTTTGAGACAGAAGCTATCTGGCCAAGGCTTAGCATTTGTGGTTGGTGGTGGATCTGGTATATCATCGTTTACTTGCTCTCCACTACATACATGATATACGCATTCCAAGATTTACAATCTGACTTATGTTACGCAAAATTTGAAAGTGCAGAATCTTTGTAAACATATCTAATTTGGGATTCTTCTAATGGTTGACCTGAAAGATTGTTGGGTATTGTTTTCTACTAGAAGTCGATGTTTTCCACCTTGACTTAAGTTGTATTTTTTTCCGTAAAATTTATAAAGAATGTGTGACACACATGTTAATTTACCACTCATCTGATAGGCCAAGGTTTGAGAGAGAAGTCCAACAATGTTTATTAATCTGAGTGTACCACCCCCCCCCCCCTTTCCCACGGCCTACGGCCGAACCACTCACGTGGAGAGATGCACACATCTCACACTATAGGATATGTCCTATCTCCTACCCGCATTTTTAGATGGGTACAACTCGTATATGGGTTGTACCCGCAAAGTGAGCATCACCATTTGCTTATGCAACTCTCACATCGCTGGGACTTCATGGCTAGGGGACAACCAGGAGTCACCTTCCCGTATACACAAACGGCAAACCACCTCAAACTTCCGTTGGATTACTAAAGGTTTTTGATTGGAGGCTGAGTACGGAGTTCACCACGTGGACCACTCTGGAGGTGGCACGTGGCTTGACAAGATACAACGGATCTGCAAGGATGTATGGACCAACCAATGAGGATTCCACAACACATTTTACCTCACGTGAGCTATCATGATCTCGTCTACAGTGCCCTATAAATTCCTTTGTGACAACACAGATTATTTCACAGTCCCATTCGTCCTTGCAAGTATCCCTCTCTGGTCCCAGTTAGCCTCACTCTTACCCTCTCTTCCACGATCGTTGGTACCCTATATGTGTAACACTGCTCGCACACCGAACCTTCACCTACGCCTACCCCACGCATACCAAAAGCGGTTGTCAAACACGCGTTTCTCATGGCACTGCAAGGAACAAGTGCAAGTGGGCCAACTTATTGCCTTACTGAGTTTGATACCATGTTATTCTGCCAACTCATCTAAGCTAACATTTCTGGGAAATTGCCTATGAAGTGTGCCCGTTTTCTTCTTCTACTTCTTCCATTTTTTTTCTTTTCTTTTGTTGGGGGAGGAGGTGTATAGGCCTATAGGGAAGGGGTAAAAGGAGCTTCAAGAGAAATATTCTTGAATTGTACTTGCTAGAGTTCTCAGATACACATCTGGAATTCAAATATTTTACTCGAGGAAATCTATTCTCCCTGAAAGAAATGACATAAACAGTCCGTATGTACTTTTGTTTTTTCAACTGGGTGAGCATAAAAAGAGATATGACGGAAGGTAAATTGGATTTATCTTAAGGAGGGGTGGGTGCCCTGGGGTCCTTTGGGAGTTTAACTGTGAGTGCATGTCTACTGTATATCTCCATAAATGCGTTTCCTGTAGATGTTTTATGGTGGCAATGGTCTTAATATGTTTCAATGTTCCTTGCTGCCGCTTTTCCTAGATCTTGATATTAAGATCTTTTATGCAGTTTACTTTAATGTCCTTTTGTCTCATAGTAAACAAGTTTAAATATTAAGTTAAACAATGGTATGTTTTCCTCTTTTTTCTTTTCTCACTCTTCCTTTTGTGGTGTTAGTTGTTCAGAAAAATCTTGAGGTGGGCGAAGTACTTTCGGTTGACGTGTCTAGCATCGTTGCCCTCTCTTCAACAGTCAGTGTTCAGATCAAGTATAATGGTCCTATGAGAAGAGTGGTGTTCGGGGTAATTTCTTTTCACTGCTGTTTTTTAGTATGGAATATTTACTTTATTTTTTATCTTCTTGTTTCTTTGCTTGAAGCAGTCATGTTCGTGTTGTGTAAAACCCTATGCTACCTTTCGTATCGAATTTCCTCCCAATGAACCATTATCCTGATCAGTACTCTCCTAGTACTTGCATGATGGAATTAAGTGATCTTAGCTATAGCATGTGTACATGGCCTCAAAATAGGGGAATTCACTGAGGAATCATGCATTTGAATGTGGTTTCTGTTGTATGCATATAAAATTAAAGTAATATGATACATGAATTACATAATGTAAACTTGGGGTGACATCAAAACTGTAAGATACATTTGGGGGATAAGATATTTAAAATATTATTGGTCATCTTTTATGCGCCCTTTTTCTGGCTTATTTGTCGATCTCCCTAGTTGGTGGTTCTTCTAAAAACCAAATTGTAAGTTTTGTAAGTAACATGCAGTTTCAGTATAGCAGTGGGTTTTCGGTTGTTGACCATGAATATTTTGAGACATTTTGGTCGCTCAATTAATGTACAACTTACTTGGCCTAAGTCACTCATTGCATTAGTATAGTTAAACCCCATTTTGTAGCCTAAACTGTCAAAAGCCATATAAGTATCTCCTTAACGTTCTACATTAAGCTCGCATGCTCATCTCTGCTTTCCTACCCTTTTCTTGTCAGTTGATTACCCACAAGACTTTAAGTACCTTCTCATCCCATAAAAAGGGATCCCATATAACATTTGAAGGAAAGGTCTCCAGCTTCAGTCATCCACATGATCTGTGTATAATGGAAAATTAAATTTTGTTCAACTTCAGATGGGTGGAGATTGCAGTTTTTTACCCATTGGGTATCATTGATGTGCCCTGGTTTTATTTGACCCGCCCTTCACTGTATTTTCTGATTTTCTTGCTTTTCCCATGGTTTCCTGATATATTGTTATCCATGTTGTTGATCACAGGGAGAGAATCTAGTAACAGCTGTTGTAACTGGACCGGGAATTGTCTTTATTCAGAGTTTGCCCTTCCAGCGGCTTTCTCAGCGTATTGCTAGGTTGATTCTTTCAGATTAGCACACCTTAGACCTCTCTCTCTCTCTCTCTCTCTCTCTCTCTCTCTCTCTCTCTCTCTCTCACTCTC